>QGOD01002590.1:0-47072 GCA_003313065.1 Sarcodon sp. MG97 | reverse complement strand
CTCTTTTTTTTTTTCTATATTCCCTAAAAGGACTCTACAATCGATTTCGAAAAACGAAGAAACGTCCCCGTACGATATAACCGCGAGCTGGTGCAGACCACGATCAAAGCTATGAAGCGGATCGCAGAGATCAAGTCGCACAGAGAACATGCTTTTTGGAAAAACAGGTATGTGGAATGTGTGGGCTTTATTCACTATTGCTCTCTTTTTTTTTTTTTCGCGTGTGTTTTTGTGTTCGTTCTGACAAACTTGTGTGCTATTTTTTTGGGGGCAAAAAAAACAAACAACTACAAAGAATGGCTGCAAGCAGGGAAAAGCTACGTGCGCATCGAAAGAAGGTACATGCAAAGAAGGAGGCCGTTTCGACAAAGCTAGTGGAACCCATATCCGCAGAGCCCCAGATGGTTCGGGAGAAGATCAAGGTCCAAGCATCATCGTCAAGGAGTGCGCTTATTCCTGGAGAAGGCCGCCCTATGGGTATGGATATCGATTAATCTCCAGTCCGCTGCATCGTCTTTCCGGTATCGAGTATGTATTAGAGTGTCTATATATATGCTACATGTCATAATTCCAAACTGCTTCTATGTACGAGTACAAATGCAACGGGCAAAATACAAAAGAGATACCGGGGTCAATATCGGTGCTTATACTTAGCTTCGTTATCCTGTCGAATGCCTGGATCCAGCGAATTGTGAATTCCGAACAGAGTTTTGCTAACAGCTTCACTGGCACCGATCATAGGCTTCAATACCGCAATCGGAACCGCACGAATAACAGCTCGCACAGGTCCCTGATACAAAGTGAGATTGAAAGCAGGATGTCGGACAAACTGACTCGCCTCGTTACTCGATCTTTCATATACTTCCATAGGAACAGCAAGTATCGTCTGAGCCGCGGAATTCATGTTCCTCTTCAAGCTCTTATACGCAGACTGGAGACCTTCCTTGACATCTTGAGGTTGTTCAGCGTACTTGCTAATCATCTCGCGCGTTTCTTCATCATAATCGCTCATTAAATCCATCTCTCCGGTCCCAAAGCCACCAGGAGAACTCGACAGAGTTTCTGCAGTCACTGGATCCTTGAATTGCGTCCCAAGCACGTTCTCTGCCTGTTCGAGGATGACTTGTGTTCCAGTTGCCAGTCGGGCACCTAGTTTAATCGCCTCCATAGCCGTAGACTTCACAAACGAAGTGGTGCCTTTTTGCACTCCACGAAGTACCCGACCATCTTTCTTGTATTGAGCGATAGGCAACAAGACAAGGTCTGCAACTCCAGAGCCAACATTTACGACGGAACGGATTGGTGAAACACCAGATATCACGTCCACTAGTTGTGTTGCTTTTACATCTGGGGTCCATAGGTCGTTTAACAGGTCAAATAATCGCGCCCAACCGGTAACCTAGAACAAAAATTAACAAGATCATAATAGTGAAAGAGCCAGACATACTCCAGACAGCGTGATGTGCCGGAGAGTCATCTCAGCACCATCGAAATGGAAGAAATTCATGAGCTCGATAGTTCTGCCTTCCCTTAGAGCTCGATAGTCGACCCGTCGTGGTTTATAGTCGAGCTTTATGTCTACGGGGAATACTTCCGCTTGCTCTGGACGGACATCGACGAGTTTAATCCAGAGATGAAAATATTAATACTCACGGAAAAAGGTGTCGCTGCGAGAGGAAGTATCACTAGCAACAGTATCTTCTTGCGGTTCTTTGAAGCTGAAGAACTTTTTCAAAAAGTCAAGAGCATCTTGGTCCACATGCAAACGTAGAGGTAAAAACTTTGCCTGGTGAGGGACGTGAGAAGGCGCAGAACCCGATAAAGATTTTACTTACTCGTAGCCTAGATTCGACGGATGGATGTCCAGGAACTGGCTTGACATTGCGAAGTTCGACCCTGACCATATTTGACTCTGTCTCACGAACATTTCCTCTAGAATCAGAACGCAACTCCGTGAGAAACGTCTTCCAAGTAGATGTCTTGATGTGATCAAGGATTTCAAAATCTCGAATTGTGACCAGTGTTCGACCCGCCAAGGATTCCTGAGGTTGATATGTGTCAATTTCGGCATTGGCAGACATTAGTCTGAATTCAATGCAAGGCCCTCTCGACCTTGTCAACTGTTTGATACGAGCCTGTCCTGATAGAGACCTCATTTTCCCCGAAGGCTTTGAAGATGTTGGCCGTAGGGACTGCCACGAACTCCGGCTGGCGGTCTCAAAATCGCCATCTAGTTCGTTGTCAATAGCAGCAATCAAAGCATCGGGTTCCATATCTTCAACGTTCTGCTCTAATCCGATGTAAACAGAGTTGAACAATAAGGTACTGGTCTCTTCCACATCAGGATCGTGGGTCTGGCCATTGGCAAGAAGCTGGCGTATTTTTTCTAGCCTTCGTCTCATTATCTTGACCTGATCTTCAATTGTTTTGCGGGTACGAGCCCAGTCATAGCCATCATATAGGAGCATCATAACGTTCAAGTTATGTAACCGCACTCGGGTCGAAGTTTCCCCGAATCTGGAACAATTCAGGATAAATTTTGGATAGATGCCAAAAAAACGTACTGAGAGGTATCATCTGTGGAATCACGTGGAAGCTTGTCAAAGTAATTCTCGATAACGTGGATGCCTCCCTCATTCAAAATCCGAATCGTTTCACCACCAACGCTAGAAATTACCCCAGACTGTGAAGTAGTGGAAGCGGGAACATCCTCTACATCAAACTCGTCCAAATCTTCATCGTGTAACTCTCTGAAACCAGCTGCGGCACCAAAATCAGTATCCAAATAATCGGGGTTGCTTGGTAAATCATCAATTATCATATCTGGAGCTGCGCCAATTTCCGGAAGCCTTTTAAACGCATGCTCGTCAAGAGAATCTGATGGGATATTAATGAGAACAGTCGGGACGACATGTTGGCACACATACTCATGAGCCCTTGGGCTGACTGGGCGGGTTTGGATATCGCAGTTGGACTTCGTTTTGATTCTGGAGGAGCAGATCTAGCAAGATCAACAAGAAGTAAGCGTTGATACGGATTGAGCTTCTACAAGCATACCTCTCATCCACAGGTACATTAGAAGCAGGGCTAACATGGTTGATGAACGATGTAAGTGCAGACATAGTATCCGCGCAGAGATGCACCCTGAGCCCCGCACGGTCAATGGTCACCTGGTGTATCAAAAGTTTAGCAGATTCATGACCAAAACCCTGCAAGACTCACTCTCGTATCAGTAATGGTGTTATTTTGGATATATTGCATGTCCAAATCACTAATTTCGGCAATCAAAGCGTAGCCAGAAATCTGCAGAAAGTCCTTGATTCCAGATTGTACCTTTCACGAGGAAAGAAGAACTCGCCTTCCAATGACCAGCTCCTTGAGCTTCAACAGATTTCAAGCTGTCTTCCTTGATTTGCAGGCCAGTCTGGCGGTCGTCGATGAGAAGGATCGAGAGATCAGGTACCGAGAGATTGAATATTGACTCCGAAACGTCTCCCACAATATCTGTGTGGAAACTTGTTTCACCCATATGCACGACTAATGCTCCTGGGTAGTCTTGTGCCTGCGCAACTATAGATCCATCTGTAATTTTAATAGCAACCTTAGTGCATTCACTTGGAATGACAGATTCGAAAGCCTAATAAAAATATGTTAGAAGAAGATATTGTCAGGGCCATGTGAACGCACTCCAGGTGGCGCTTTAAAAAAACGCCCCAAGTCGGCAATCCAATCAAAGTCTACAGATAGGTTATATGTGCATCTGTGCAAAGAAACTCGGACTCTTGATTCCTTGGCTTCAGTTCCCGGAACAACCAAAGACGTGAAACGAAGCTTTAATAAAGGCTTGAAATTCGCCACCTAAAAAATGGCCTCCTTTGGTGTTGTTTTCAGAGACAGGGATCAATGTCTTACCGTGTCGAAAGGTCTAGTTGAAGCAAGGAGAGTGATCGACTCATCAGCCTTCGATAAATCTCTAAGAGTAACGTCCATCAGGCCTAACGTAATAACTGTTTCATCCTAAAAGGATGTTAGTATGCTAATATAACACAAGAGACCTGACTAACCTTCCCCTCCGGTTTGACCTCTAGAAGGCAGTCCAAGTCGGAGACCCACAAGTCAAACGGCCTCACGTTGTCTGAAAGCCCAGCATCCCGAGGCAACTTTATTCTGACGAACGCTGTTAGAGTTAGTCAAATCGTGACTTTGTTGGGTAACATCATAAACATAGGTACCTTCAGAAACAGTAATCTTGAATATCGTTTCTCCCGCGTGGGGCCTATTTGATACACTGCCCGTCTCACTTTCACTATCACGCGTCGATTTTGCAAAGAAACGGCTTCCAACGATGCTAGTGTCACGACTATCAGTCCTTTCCGCATCTGTGTCACCCGCCTGGTCGCCAAATGTCCGGTCGAACAATTGACTTAAATCATCTGCCCAGAGCTGAAGGCCATCCAATATCGGTTTCTCTAGATGGACATGGACGCAAGGAATCTCTACGGCAATAACCATACCTGTAGCATCTGATAGAGAGCCAGCACGCACAGATCGACTGATGGCCAAACGGGGATTAGTGCGCGGACTGAATAAAACCGTATCGGTTGAGGAGGGGCTCGCGCCAAATTGCACGCTCGAAGGTTCCGGTGCTGTAGATGCGGAAAAAGGACCAAGTGACATGACGATACTAGCTTTATTTTCACCGCTAGGAGCGTAGGCGACCACTACCCGTTGTAATTCCAGTGAAAGGACTGCATTACTCTGATTTTCTTGCACATGGGAAACAGGTTCGTCCAGAGCCTCATTATCTGCGAATCTCGCTGCCGATCTTTGAGCCCTGGATGAGATGCTGGGCGAGAGTGTTATGTCATGCAGATCTATGATAAAAGATCCAGAACGAGGTACAGATGCATGAGGTGGGGGTGGACATCGTACTTCAATTCGGACCATGGGCAGGTTTAGTGTCAATTGCATCTTATTTTCCCGTCCGTATGAAGTCTCATCCTGTGATGTGATTCAGCAACGATACTTGGAGTTGAAGTTGACTTGAACGGCACCTTACGCCATGATTTGACCTTGGCAACGGACTGCGCAGGTTCCGACCGATAATCAAGAGTAAGATCTAAGTCTTGCAACACCAGCTTCTCCAATCGTTGCCTTTCTTGTTCTTTTTCTCGCCATTGTTGTTGAATCCCAGATGGATGACTCGTGTTGGGCGTAGCCGGAGTGTTGATATCTTCATGCTCGTCTTCGTGGATGTTTTCGGATCGACATTGCTGCGAGTCACGATTTGCTGATGGGGAAGATTTCGTCAATTCGTCGACAAAGACCAATATTTCCGCATCTTTTCGATTCAAAAAACTCCCCATATCGACGAAAATATGGAAAGGGACGACATTTACTTCTGTATGAAAAGGTTCTGTGACCTTTTTTGCAGTTGCACCCTTGGCCACGGAAACGATCTTCAAGCTTACTGAGACAGCGGATAAATGAGGCCGAGAGACTCTTTTAGGAAATTCTCGTTCAGATTTGCTCGGTGAAGACTGCCCTGGAACAGACACGTGTGCCAATACGCCAGAAGATGGTGTTCGCTGATAAGGACGCTGCTGGTGAACCTTTGTACGCCATCTGGAGGATTTGACGGTGTTACTCCTGTGTAATGGATGGGTCCAGTCCATCACATCAAATGATAAAGGTTGGAACCTAGGATCTCCTCCATCCGGCTGTGTGTGTCTAACAGGATACTGAGATGAGAGATCGGGGTCGGTTATGAAAATGGGAGAGGCATAATATTTTGTGGATGACGAGGAATCGGGAGTATAATTGAATGCAAAAACAGATATGTCTGAGATGGTGAAAGATATGTCTGATGTTTCAGTATCAATCTGCGGTGAGATGCCGGGAGAATGGTGTCTCGGTGTTGAAGATGAGGTTTGTGTCGTGCTCGTTGACATGGAGCAGCCATCAGCATGGATACGAACATATCCATGCGAAACCCGTGGGGGGATTAGAGGATGTTCAAAGAATCGCGCCAGCTCGGTCTCTCTTCCAGCTGTATTAGCTGTTTGGTGTGATGTATGGGGTAACAAAAGTATAACAGCCCCCTTCATTTGCACAGTAGCATCTAACTTATGTAGTGTCGATGGTCCTGGAGGCCCGTCCTTGGAAAGTGACCGACCTTGAGAGCGGGTGTCCCATACTTGACTTATGTCAAGCAGACCGCGCATGTGCCAAGCACGAGCAGCAAAACCTACCATACCGACAGTCACTGATAATCTGAGCGCATCCTTGTTCAACCCGTTGTAGGGGCTGGGTTTATCCTTCCTTCTGTCTGTAGTAGAAAGCGAATCAGGTACTATGGACACTTGCGATTTGAAAATAGGTGGAGGGGTCGTAAGCCTGATGACAATTGGCTCTTGCCCAAAAGACAATATCATATCGTCGGCAAGTGGTGAGCATTCTCCGTCCAATGGAGATTCAGGAGGACCCCGGGCATGCGGCAACTGATGTGCTGGCGTGCCAACCATAGCTTGAGTGATAGTGGAAGCTTCAAGGTCAGAAGGGGTGCTGTTCGGAACACTGCCCAATCCATGACTGGAAGCCGAGGGGGGTTCGGCTGCCGATACAGCACTATGATACATGCTGCTAGCTACAGAGTTCGATGATAACGGAGCAGAGTGTCTGGCGGATCGGGGCGGTAGAAAAGCGACTGATTGTGACATAAGCATTTGTGTTTCTTCGTCCATGTCGGAATCTGAATGAGATGAGGATGATAAGGGAGTGGTAGGGCGTGAAGTTCGGTGTTGGCCATGCATCGGCAAAGGCAATCGAGAAAGAGTCGAAGCAGAAGATACTCCGAATGAGCTCGTACGGCTTATCGGGCTTGAGGTAAGCACACGAATATCGCGGCAAGTAACATGGACACCAGCAATAATGACTGTGCGAGTATTTCCAGAAGATTCGTCTTTTGACTGTGCAGATTGTGCATTTTCAGACTGCGTTGTCCCTCCTGTAGGATTTTTGGTTTCGGTCTCGTATTTGATCTCAGGGATCGTCACTGTATAACTCGTCTGACCCGGGTTAACAAGAGTTATCCTAGAATCTCTGGCATCAAATGTGAACCTTGCCACTAGCCTTTCAATCAAAGATGCAAAGATAGAGACACCATCTGGGTCTATATCACCATGTGTTTCCTCTTCCCCGGAAAGAAATGGGTCGAGACCTCCAGGGAGCCGATCATGTATTGGATCAGCGGAGCCTGCAAGATCTGAATGAAATGACTCGCGCAATGAAGCTTCTTCGCCAGGGCTAAGTTCTTGGTGGATGAAGGTCTCTGCGACAGATGCGACAGACTCGGTCAAATCGGAAACAGGGGGAGGCCGGGATACCGGAGATGGAACAACATGGAAGATGAGGCGAAGAGAGTTGAGCGAAAGGCCCAAGGATGAAGTGAGGGGGTTTGGCCAAGGGATCTTTACCGTCGCTTCACTTACAAATCCATATTGCAATCGGATTGGAAGACCGACTAGTAAAGCATCGATAGCCTGGAAGATCGTGAGAGTGGTGTCACGCGATACGCAATGGGAAACGCACAGTCGGGTCCAACTCGACGTCCTTGACTTGCACATACCCGGATCCGATTTGGGAGTCTATGTTTCTGACATCGAGTTGACCGGGCTTGACAAAGCGGCCTAGGAGGCGGTTGAGAATGAAAGATAAGAAGCGTCGTTGGATACCTGATGGTAGAGAGAGATCTATAGATGGAAAGTTGAGAAGCCAAGACGGATTCCACCAAGACATAGAGGTCGCGTAACAGTAGAACTGGTTCAGACGTATAGTAGTGTGTATATGTATCTATCTCAGCAGGCGAACGGATACCTCGAAGGGGTAAGGCTAAGTTGTAGATTCCATTACGGTGGGAGGACAGCCAAGTCCTGGTTAATCCTAAATTGGGTCTGTCAACTTATTACAGCCACGTTCAACCTTACTCTTGCCTACTACTAATACACTATAGGCACCGCACTCGAGGAGGGATGTCAAATCAAGTTGGACCTGCCTGGCTTGGGTACTCTAAGATTAAGCATCTTGTGATCTTGTATGAACGGTTTTCTTCTCTATTTGATCAGAGGTGGTCGGTCTCAAATTTCTCAGTGGCGATTCTTATTCCTCTGTAGGTTATAACTCGTCGCAACCACATCCAAGTGCAGAGGATCCTCTTGGAGTTGCCTTCCCTGGCTCTACATGGACAGAAGATGACGACAACCCAAATTGGGTCGGCCAGCTGGTGACAGAGTTCAGCGCAAACTCTGGCATCCTCGTCTATGATTATGCTGTTGGTGGTGACACGATTTCCGGTGTCGGAAGACAGATCCACCGGGAATTTATCCCTCACGTAGGAAAGAAGCCCGAATGGGCCCCTTGGGATGATAAAAACACCCTCTTCGGTACCATCCATCTTTCTTCTATGTCTCTCAAGACTAATACTCCCCTCCCAGTCACTTGGGTTGGCATAAATGATTGCGCGTAATTATCTCTACTTATCTTCTCTTTTTTATCTCATCCAAAGGCTTCAGCTTTATCCATCACGAAGACCAGGTAATGAATGCGCTGGATCGGCTGTTCCAGTTTCAGCAGGACCTGTACGAAGTTGGTGCTCGCAATTTCCTATTTATAAACGTACCTCCCATCAACGAGTCTCCCGCAGGTACGTGGTTAGTGTCGTATTTGGTATTTCTCATAACACAATTCTGAAAAGCGCTGCGAAATCGAGATGCTGGAGACGGTACTCCTTTCACAACATGGAACAGTCACCTTCGCGAAAACATTCAACAATTTGCTTCTTCGCACCCGGGAGTCACAACTTTACTGTTTTCCGCCTGGTCTCTGTTTACTCGTGTACTTCAGAACCCTCTGCAGTATGGTTTCGATGAATCAGATCCTCGCAAGGCCGGAGGAGGAATTTGGATGGATCCACTTCATCCGACCAGCAGGATGCATTCTATCATTGCTCATGACCTTGCTGATTTCCTCAGCAGTCATCCAGCATATAATCCCTCTCCCACTGTAGAATGACGCCTGTATAATATGCGACAACGCCATGTGTCTAGCCAGAGCCAGAGTACCTGGCCAGTTGTACATGATAAGATCAAGGTTGGGTCGCGCTCTCTTTTTTGTTTAGATGTTCACGCTTTCGAAGAGATACCAGCTGCTTGGGGTAATTCATCGAACGCGCGGTTCAGTGTTTGCACCTGCAGGTCTTCACTGAGCCTGCTCATTGCCCTTTTTAATGCCCCTCCAGGTACATTCACGTATGACCGTGCGACCTCCTCGCGGTCACTTTATAAAGCAAACTTTGTGAAGTGGCATCCTCAATGATTACTGTTTGGTGCCCACCTTTGTTAGCTTGGTGAAAATGTCCCTGGCCACATCTAGGGATATCCTATTTAAGCCAATATTTTTTAATGACTCGATATCTACTTGACTCATGATGGATGCTCTAATTCCAGACGGAAGATTTTGTGACCTGAACATAGTTTTCTGTAAATATGGTTTGACCCGGTAGTATATTTTCCAGAAGAAAGATATTAATGACTTCAGCTTCCCGGTGTACTTATCATGTAAACACCAAAATTTCAACCACTGCAGCGCGGTCCTCAATTGTCATCCTCTCTACCGTTATCAGCAGCCGAGTCCACAAGTGCTTTTAATCGTCTTTATCGCACTCGCACTCCTGCCATTCCTAATTCCATAGCATATTCCAGCTCGTCCAGTTACATAGAAGACCCTTGTAAAATGTTTCCAGATCGGCCGTGCTTGATGCATTGATCATGTATCGGTATGACCAACAATGGACAAAGCTGATTCTGTGAGCATCGCAACACTCTGAACCGTCCTTACATATAGATCCGGATTGTTAGCATCCGAAGAGATAGCGATGTCAAGGTGCTAGGCGAAGCGAAATCATCCTAGGTGAATCAGTTACGCGGGTAGGCCTTGAGTTGGGAAGCTGGTCTCGAGCCCCTGGCTCCACAATCCCCGGTCGATAGATACAGTCGGCGGTATAGGCTCAAGAATACAGTTGAGATCAGGTAAGCCCTCATCACGCATTCATAGCGCACAATCCAATGTTATCCTTGAAAGGTGACATAAATAGAACAGTGAAAACTGAATTTAACGCACGGCTGAGAACCTGTTGCCAGCCAACTTTGCCTCATCTCCCACAAATATTTTCGGTTCGTTAATGACCGTCACCGACACTTTCGTTTCTGATGTGCAGACGGGCACGGGGCCCCCCGGGGTCGTGGCCTGCCAGATGTGACTAGTAGTATGCCTATTCGAGGGTCACCTAGATTCAAAACGGCGGTAGCGGGGAGAATGAAGATGGCGATTCTATTGGCTGAAAACATTTAGAATTGAGACTTCGATGCCCAGGCTGATATATATACGAAGACCGTGATGGATGCAGAAAATCGTGGAAGTTTTCAGCTCACAAGGTTTATGAAGATGAGGTATATTCAATAGCGCAGGGTTGAACATCTGCCAGGCAGAGCAACGGTCGCATGGTCAAAGGAAGCCGAAGGAAGCGTGCAAGATTTTCGTTTCTTCCATGCCCAGGTTCGCTTCCCCCAACGCAAAAAGGTCAAGTAGTATATTTTTAACCAAGAAAGTATCAGTACAACGATGCCGTTTCAACGTATGTGACCCGCAGCTACGAATCGGCCACATCAATGGTAAAAGTCGAGTCAATTGCTTGTTGCCTAATCACACGCCCTGGAGACTTTTTCCAAACGCATTTGCATGCAGCAAATATCTAACGCAGGATTAGCTATCTGCCACGGCGATAACAAAGACGGATACGTACCTCGCGAAGCCTTGCGCGCAATGAATCTGGTTGTCCATGCTCTCGATCTGAAATGGAGCTGGTAGAAATGGCATTGTCATTGCTGCCAACCTCGTCGGTCTGATATTTGAGTCAGCAACCGGCTGGATATGGAGTGAAGCCTATCTGACCGGGTAGCTGATGTAAATGGTTGGATATACAGTTTGCTTTGCGAAGGAAGGTCAGTATCATAAGTCAATATCGAAAAGCTTTTTCGTGTATTCTACCATGAAGGGATTTTCACGATCCTTGGGGTAGGGTAGTTCATTTTTGTGGTGTCTGGCTCTCCGAGTCGAGCAATTAGTGTTGCGTGAAACGCCGGCCCTGGTCAAAACGAGAGTGATAGAAGGATAATAGGGCTCAGGCGCGCGCATACTTCAAGTATCGGAAGAAATAATAAAAGAGTGTTAATGTAGAGTAGAGGGAGGCGTGAAGACACCGTCAAGGGCAACGTAAACTGAGCTCCGTCCTTTAAATCAAGGATCCACGGGCAACGTAAGTCGGATTTTGAAACGTGATTAGGTGAGGTAGCCTGCGGCGAATCTCGACTCTTCGTGTTACCAAACATTCGAGACAGTAAAAGCTTCCGCTTCTTTGTTTAGCAAAAGTCCCCTAGAGTCCGTCCGCACGGTGTCACCCTGTCTTTATCTGAAACACATCGTCAAGAGAACGGAAGCAAAATGGAAATGAAGTCATCCTTGCAGTACAAGGAATGTATCTGGAAGAGAACAACAACATCCCAACAACTGTTCGCCAGCTGCCTATCCTACATCTACGCTGAATAGATACACGCCAACATCATGGCCTGTGTACAGGATATCAGCGTACTGGGAGACCCGACTCGGCCGCGACTTTGCTGCTCGACAGATCCATATGGGAACCTTGCTTTTTTCATCCAAAACAAAAAACACAGTGCTCATCACTATGTCTTCATCATCCCCCAATCATTCAATCATCGGTCTACGCGATGCACCAGCAGTACGAGGAAAAACAGACACTTTCTTCCCAAGTCGCCAACATGCGTGACAGTCACAGTGAGTTGGGAATGCTGTCACACCGACAGGTGAGTCATAACTTGAATTCTCTTGCCAACTCTCATGTCAATTGAACTCTCCAATGAATGGATAAAGCGCATCAAATCGCAACATCCAGATTATTGTGCAACTGGCCGCCAAGTCTACTCGGCCGTCTGGCACAAGCGTGACTATGATTGCAGATCAAGATAGTCAACCAAGACCAGCCAAATCTCCTCAAGATGCATACACCATGCGAAAATCAAGACAGAAGATCAAAAGAAAGACTCACTAACTTCAAGAACAGTCCGTCTGAATGAGGTGGCATGCAAATCTGGGCCGCTGGATATTCAAAGTCTGGAATAAAGGGCTTCAATCAGGGCAAAAACCTCCCTCGGATTGACAATGGCCTTTGGCCGTAATAAGGTTGTTGTTTCAGCAAGATGGCCGCCAGCAGTCGAAGTATCAAGAGTCAAGAATCAAGAGCCAAGATTGATTTTACACAGCAACAGTAAACGGTCAGAGCAAGATTCAAAAGAAGATCGCAGTAATTGTTGTAGCCCATGTCGAACGAACAACGAATGAATGGAACCGATACAGTGCATGGAATCGTGAAAGTTCAAGGCGAGAGCTTGGATTTTTGAGCCGTGGTTGATGTGGAAGAAGACAAACAAACAATCGCCGTCGTCACCCGTCAGATTTTCAGATGGCCGGCCTCATGGCTCTTCCTTGGCACCCCAGTCCCTCTCACTTTACGCCCCACCTCCAACAGTCGTGGAGAGGGTAGAATCCAATGTCTTCGAATGTCATTGCACCATTTCTCCCGCAGTGTAAAGCACTGCTGCTTCCCCAGTTACGCCTCCTGTTACAAATCCCCGCGATGTGTGGTGAAAACAAAAGTTATGGCTCAAGCGGCATCTTCTACACGTCCTGGTCCTTCTACTTTGAGATGTCCAGGTAATCGCTCAAAGACAAGTCTGACAAACCCCTCTTCCGAGTCTTCTCTATCGGCACGTCTTTCAGTATTCCAAAGTTCGCCCTCGTCACTGCTGCCATCTTCATTATGAACACATCACTTGCGACTGTTCCCCAGTTCCTTAACAAGGCCAATTGCCTGCAAGGAGTAACTTTGCTCCAGTCCCTTAGCAACTCCCCGGTCTCCCTTTCGCACTTATCACTACATTTGGTCTCTCAAGTGTACGCCAGAAGTTTATGCAGTGCAGTCGACACTTATTGTCTCCGAACGGTGGCATGGAGCGGAACTGTCGGATCGTTTGGGGCCCCGCCGTATTTCTGGATGGTTTGTTATATTCGTTGACTTTCTGGTCGAGTACTTTTTTTTTCCTAACCCAGCATCTAGTTTTAAAATTTAGTGTCCCCACCGTCTCCATAATCAAGTTCTCTTTCAAGACTAGTGGATCTTGCTCTTTCTCACTTGCACCTTAAGAGGCGACCATATATAGCCTGTCTTTATCCGCGCATCTATTGTTATTGCTCTCAGACTTGCCAACTTACCATGGACGATCTGAGTACGCAGTAGGATCATGACGTAAGCAACGCTGCGTTCCATTTTCGAGAAGTTTTTTGTTTGGCTCAAGTTCACTTCTGCAACAGATCCTTACTTCTGTGCATCGGTGTCGCCTACACCACGACGAAACCAATATAGAGCGAATTTTAACATGGACGAAGGCAAAGTTTGACTTTCACCATGTACAGGGGTAAAAAAAGAAGGTAAAAAACGCCATGTCAAGTGAATACGCTTAATTTTTCGCCCTGTGTATTATCGTTTCACCCTAGTACTAGTGAAGTTATACCACCATACAAGTAGATTTTTTATGGTGATGATTATGTTTGCAACTGGTCTGTGTTATCATTCGAAGATAACCGATGACACAAGAGCACCGGAGCTCACAACATCACTGCTTCTACTGAGTTCACGATGAAGAGGAAGAAAGCCCCTAATTTGGACACCATGGCGTATAATCATCACAATCATTCTTTTCTCCACCAGTGTATTAGCATACAATCCAGCGGCGGTGTCTCGCTTCAATGCAAGATACGCCAAAAAGCGTCTTACCGTTCGATATATGCTTCGGGGCGTTAAAGCCAAACATTCCAGGGAGGATGCGGTGGTAGAGTGATCACTTTGCGTAGATGCACACAGTGTACTGGCCTGCACATCGTTGTTTCTGTGCACCCTTAAAGTCCCAGAAAGTCTGACATCAGGGAGTAGATACCGCTTATTCCAGCGGCACTAGAGAGCAATAGAGATGGATACTGCATACACTGCATGGGAGAATTAGTGGGCCGGGTACGTACCTGAATGTGAGCTGGCCACTTTTTTCAACGAGCGAATCGAATTCTTATCAGATAAGCGAGTAACCATGATCTGATTAGATCTCGACCTCGACGACGCTCTACAGCTGGACTAATTTATCTGTATTTGATTCGACTATGCAATTATCAACACAAACAGCTATGTGGTCTCAGAACAACCATGCTAGTCTGAAGGCACTAAGCATGGGGGTGTCTGTCTTAAACAGGCTTCCTGAGTTCGTCATGCGGATGAAGCGCGCAGGGATTTAGTCAATCGTAATATGGAGCCTTGAATAACACAACTTGTAGCAAAATTGATTTATCTTACAGCATCGTGGAGGCAGGGGAAGAGACGAGTGCGAACATATATTAAGGTCAGTGACCTCTTCTTGCTGCAGATAGACACTCGTCCTCCAGTCCTTTCATCCAGATCACCTCAACACCTGCATCTTTCAATTTCCGAGCACCCTCGCAATTGACAAAATCTGGTGGTTCTCCAACGCCTATGAAACACCGCCGAACCTTTGCGGTTATGAGGGCATCCGCGCAGGACGCTAATCCAGATGTCCGAACTGAGCATGGCTCAAGAGTGGTGTAAACATCTGAATGCTCAAGTAACTCTTTGATACTCGGCGGCGAGGTGATCGAGACGAATAGTGCAGCGATATCCCCAGGAGAAAGATCCCGCGCTTTGGAAAGCGCATTTGCTTCTGCATGGGTGTTTCCCGGGAGTTCTCGGGAGTATCCACGAGCAAGTATTATAGGACTAGCCTCCTGCATAGGCCATCGTGTTACGAGTATGCAACCCACGCAAAATGCAGTTGGTGTTGGTGTACATTGGTACGATTCCGATAGGGCCAGTCGGAGGAATTCGAGATGCTCCGTGTCTCCATCACCCATTGCTGCTACAGGAACGAGTAACTATAAGCCCGAACTTTGAATTAGCAGCTAAACGCACCATTAATTGCCGATAAGCTCTGAAAACTCTTACTTGTCAAAGTTCCAAACGAGGAAATGCTGAGTCAGTAAATTCAAGAGAGAGTTGTACATCCAAATTTGGTGTCGTACACTGTGCACTCGACCTTCATGTCGTCCCCTCTGCTCCCGGATCCCGAGCCCAGGGCTCAAGCCTACGATGAAGACGACCCAATGCAAGGGTCAGGTCAGGAAGAAGAGGATGAAGGCGAGAAAATAATGCCAGGCCCAATTTCTGATGATAGTTCGGAAGAGCCTGAGGAAGACGAGGAAGAGGAACGTCGAATAAGGGAAGGCTTCATCGTCGACGAAGACGAAGAAGAGGAGGTTGATGATGACTTAGATCGCCGAAGACGTCGCAAAAGACGAAAACGGCGCCATAGGCATGGTAAGCACTTAAAATGAATTACGTCTTGAATGGGTTTTAACTGGGATCCAGATGAAGTGGGCGACCTTGAGGACGACGATCTTGAGCTACTTCAAGAAAATACGGGTGCCGACTTCTCTCATAGACTGACGCGTCTGCGCCGCGCAGGTGGTTCAGGCTCTCCCCCACCTGCTTCTTCGTCCAAGCGGAAAGTCGTTGTTGTTTCATCGGATGATGATTTGGACAACGACATAGACTCCACTACTCAGGATATCGCCAACCTTTGGGATGATGAGCGAGGCATGGGCGCTCGCGAGGAGGATGACGACATGGATTTGGACGACATGGATAACTTCATCGAATATGAAGACGAAGAAGGTACAAGTGCAATGAATGACGCCGAGCGCGAGCAAAAGCGACGGGAAAGGAGGCGGATGGAGAAAGAGAGGCGAAAAGCCATGGGTAACAGGCCAGAACTTGCTGGTATTGATGCAACGTAGGTCATCTTCATGCGTGTGTAATAGAAATTCATGGGTTCGGTAGTGCTTGGGATGAGATACAAGATGTTTTTGGAGATGGCAGTGACTATGCCTGGGCATTGGGCGATGATGACGGCGAGTACGATGAGGAAAATCATAACAAAGTGGACATGAAGTATCAAGATGTACGTTTCCATTATACAATATTTTACACAAACCGAACGTTTTCTCTAGGTATTCGAGCCAGCTGAGATCCGTGCTCGTATGTTAACGGAAGACGACGATCTCATTAGGGCTCAAGATACACCTGAGCGAATGCAGCTCGTGACACCATCCCTTTCGTTGGCGAATACAACCCTTATTACTCGTCTCGAGTGGCGAGAAGATGACCTAGATGACGCGGCTACTTGGGTTTTGACGCGACTTTCCAAGCACAAGGAGAAGGAGTTTTTGCATTCTTCAGGTCGTCATCATCAATATCTTCGGGACTTGGTCGAAGCCATTAAATTTTCGTTACGGTGTCTATTCATACAAGAGTTTGAGGTTCCGTACATCTACACCTACAAGCGAGATTACATTTCATACTTCAATCCGGAAGATATGCGGACCCGACTCGAGCTTCTCAGCCAAGAGGATATCTGGCGTGTTTATGCGTTAGGACAGAAGTACTGTTCGTTTTTGGAGAGACGCAATGCTCTCGATTCGTTTTACACCCGACTGGGAACCAAAGACGACTATTTCGATGGAGAGCTTCGACGGAAACTGAACAGCGTTGAGATGGTAGCGGACGCGACAGAGTGGTTAGGCATGAGGTACAAGGACACGAAGCGAGGCAACGCTCAAGAATTCAGATTTCATGACGACGCAGATGAACCAGAAATCAAGAAGCACCAGAGACCCAGTCGTAATTCTGCATATAACGTTGCGAAAAAAAGCATAGTCTCCCAACTTGCTGATGTAAGCCCAACCTACACAGACTTGATGTGAAAGAAAACTGACACGCTGCACGTTACTTGAAGGGTTTCGGGATCAGCCCACAACATGTCGTCTTGAATTTTGCAACAACAAAAACATTCGATGTTGAAGACCAAGACTTGAATCCGATTGCTTATGCTGACCAGTTTGTCGACTCCGACACTTCCAAAGCACATCCTCCAGAAGATCTGCTCCGTAGTGCTCGAATGATTATTGCCACCGAACTGGGGAAAGACCCTCTCCTCAGACAGGCAATTCGCGACGCATTCAAAACAGATGCATTAGTATCTGTATCACCGACTGAGAGGGGTATTGCGAAAATTGACGAGCACAATCCATATTATGTGAGTTGCCTTCCTTGTTTTTTCGACCTCGTATGTCGTGACATTCTATTGTAGAATTTCAAGTACTTGTCAAACAAGCCGATTTTGGAATTGCTCGAATCTCCGCAGTTTCTGAACATCCTTGCTGCAGAGAATGAACACCTTGTTACCGTCTCAATCACACTTAGCGCGGATGTCGCGGCCAAGTTCGAAAGAAAGCTTGTCGATGCTTTTGAGTCCTCAAATTATAGCGAGAGTGCCAAGGCTTGGAATGAAGAACGATCGAGAGCTATCCAGGAAACTATGGAGAGTCATCTACTTCCTATAGGAATCAAGTGGACAAGAGAATGGCTCCGCGAGGAGATTGAAGATTGGTTGGCACGACGCTGTTCGCTTGAGCTTCGAAACGTGTGTATCGATCTACTCGTTTTGAAACTGGACCGTTAATTTCGCTCTAGCGCATCGACGTTGCTCCCTTCGTCGCACCAACAACGCAAATCGGTGACACACCTTCAGTACTAGCAGTCTCTTGGGGTAAAGGAGATCCGCAAAAGGACGCCATAACCCTTGTCTTCATCGACGAGGCTGGCAGATTCCGAGAACATGTCAAGATTGACAATTTGGTTGATCCTGAGACTCGGGATGAATTCAATGACCTAATACAGCGGAGAAGACCCGATGTCATCGCTATAGGTGGATTCAGTCTGACAACAACTAAATTATCGCAACGTGTGAAGGAGGCAGTAGGGATAGCGCCTCAACAGGTTGATAACAGACTTGGTCATGCATGGGGTGACGAACCCAGACCTCTCCCACCTGGCCAGCAAGATTCGAATATTCCTGTTATCTACGTCCATGATGAGGTTGCGAGGATTTACCAGCACAGCAAGCGGGCCGGTGAAGAATTCAGTGCGCTGTCTCCCACAGCAAAGTATTGTATCGGTCTAGCGCGTTATGTCCAAAGTCCGCTGAATGAATATGCTGCATTGGGCGCTGATGTCACAGCTATATCCTTCGATGAAGAGAGTCAGCAGCTGGTGAGTACATTCGAATAATGCCACCTGGACTCTTTCAGCTCAATTTATCGAAGCTCCCTCCCGACAAGCTTCTGTTCGCTCTTGAGCGGGTGTTGGTAGATGTCACAAATCGAGTCGGAGTTGATATCAATCGTGCTGTTACCGATTCATACTATCAGAATTTACTCCCTCTAGTATGCGGACTTGGACCGAGAAAGGCTCAGCTTCTTGTCAAGAAGATCGCTGCAATGGTACGCAGCACTAATCTGCCCCATTTACTCACTAACTTGTGATCTAGGGCGGAAATCTTATCAATAGTGAACACTTTATCAAAGGTGGATTATTAACAACAAAGATTTTCTTGAACGCCGCAGGATTCCTGCGTATCATCAACGATTCGGAACCAGTTAAGCACTCAAAGAATCGACATATGGAAGATGCCGATGTTGCGGACCCACTGGATAATACCCGGATCCACCCTGAGGATTACGAGTTAGCGCGGAAAATGGCCACGGACGCACTAGAGTTGGATGAAGAAGACATTCACGATGAGCATCCCTCGCATGTCGTTTCTACCATCATACATGATGAAGACAACGAGCGGAAGTTGAACGAACTCAATCTGGATGACTTCGCTGTCAACATGTACGAAACCAATCAAGACCGTAAACGGTATATCCTATTTGATATTCGAACGGAGTTATTGAAGCCTTTTGGCGAAAATCGGAAACCTTTCAAGCTTCCTGGTCCTTGGGATATCCTCACCATGCTCACAGGAGAGAGTCCAAAAAATTTGCGAGTAGGCCTGATTGTTTCTGTCAATGTTCTTCGCATCAAGCCGACTTTCGTTGCTGTTCGCTTGGATTCTGGAATTGAAGGATTAATCAATTCGCAATACCTTTCTGATGTACCTGGAGCGGATCCAACTACCGTTGTGCAAAAGGGTCAAACTATCCCAGGTGTTGTCATCGATGTTAAGCTCCATCCTCAAGCAGATTCATTCTGGGTTGAGTTATCAGCACGACCTTCAGACGTTGGTGCAGGTGACAGTCAGTTCCGACGAGTGAAACCAGACGATTACTGGGACCACAACCAACACGAAAAAGATATGGAAATGCAGAAGAGGAAAAAAAGGGCAGAAGCCAACCAAACCAGACGTGTTATCAAGCATCCAAACTTCCACAATTTCAATTCGTCCCAGGCGGAAACCTATCTTGATAAGCAGCAGCGTGGCGATGTCGTGATTAGACCTTCATCTAAAGGTCAAGATCACCTCGCTGTTACTTGGAAAGTGGACGACAAACTTTATCAACACATTGGTAAGTTTGTTTATCTACTATCGGTCTGCACTTCTGATATCAGGGACAGATGTCACTGAGCCTAACGCTGATGTTACTGGTCAAAGCATTGGCAGTCGCTTCTATGTCGAGGGTGGCAAGGAGTATTCCGATTTGGATGAGCTGATTGTCAATCATGTCCATGCTATCGCCCGTCGTGTGGAAGAGCTCATGGCCCACGAGAAATTCAAGCAAGGGCCAGAAGACGAACTTCGTCAGTTAGCTCAAATCCTTAGGCTAGAGACCACGGCTGACGCTGCTTTCTATTTCAGACATGTTCTTAAAGAATTTTGTGGCTGCTAACCCTTCGAAGAGTGCATATGGTTTCACGCTCAATCGTAGAAAACCAGGACACTTCAATCTTTGTTTCTTGGCTAACAAAAACTCTCCTGTACAGACATGGGTTCGTAGCGGATACTCTCAACCATTTAGCACTAATCTAACCCTCACCATAGCCCGTGCGTGTTGCGCCTGAAGCTTATTACCTATTCGATGCACCAGCTCCTGGCGTCCCTGAGCTATGTGACGCGTTCAAAGTCAGACATCTCAATGAATCTCAAAACAAACCGTTGGGTAGTGGAATGACACCTTATCCTGGGAGGACACCTGGTCGCACACCTGGCCATGCAACTCCAGGGCATATGTCGGTGCGCCATACCGCTCGCACGCCTAACCCATATGGTGGGTCCACACACCACCCATCTGCCACGCCAGCCTATGCCGGCCCGCCTTACGGAAACACTCAGCCAAATCAATACGGCTACCAAACTCCGGGTTACCCTTCTCGAACGCCTGGTTATCAGCAGATTCCACCCAGCATGAATCCTGACCGCGCTGCAGCGATGGTGCGAGAAGGAGCTTGGGTTCAGAGTGATAGTGTTGGTGGCTGGGGAGCCCAGTGAGATGATATTTTTGTATAATATACAGTAATCGGCAGGATGTGTCTGTGTTCGCTATTGGTACAAAATGAATTCCGTAATGATATTCTCGACGAGATCTGAACTGAATGTCCACGTTTAACAAGGTAGGTTACGTGTACTACCTGTCCGCAGTTTTGAGGTTCGACACTTGTCATTTATCATCTATGATGTCTCAAGACTTCGAGCTTGAAGATTTCTCCAAAAGAAACGAATCTCGAGACCCGGACAGTACAAATGCGAAGGATGTACTAGTAGTCGAGGGGGGCATCTCTGCTTGGACATGGGTGTCCACAATCTTGTTTGTCCTTCAAGCCAGGCGCGAAACACCATAAGGCTCATTCGCCTTCTTCATACCATAGACTTGGGATACTCTCTTCCCTTCTCATATTAACACCAAAATTCCTCCTATTTGTTGCAGGAGAGACGAGATCACAGCCAACGCCTTTAGAAGCCTTCCTTGCGCTCCATTTTGGAATCTTCTTGGGAGCTACCGCGGTTTCCTTGCTTTTAAACGTCAGTCTTTGCTATTATGAAGCGACCATGTGCAGTATTGTGAAACGTTGGTTTTTGACTTTTTCAACTTGGAAAGGTACCCCCCACGGATCCTCTTCCTAGGAAAAGTACACAGCGACCTCGGGATCCTTCGCTGATCCCCCTGACCTCTGGCGGATTGCTCATGTCGTTCCTATCTTATAATACTTCGGACGTCGGGTCTCTGTCCCTCCTATGGGCCATAACTACAGGAACAATCGGACTTTTGGGACTGTGGACGGTAAGCTTATATTAGTTTCCCTCACAAGGATTGCCCTGCCACAGAAAGTTCTGAACACGGCCATATATTCAAGGTAATGTTCGCCGGCCACCCATCAATATCTAACAAGACAGGCGCAGATAAGCATACTTCTGCTTTCATTTTTGGCAATCAGTCGGCCGCCTCAGTCTTGAAGAAGAGATGGAAACGAGGTCATTAACTGGTGTACAGGCCTGTGTTCCTATCTATATTTCTATTTTTTTCTGTGCTCGTCCTGTGCAATCAGTATGATTATTGGAATTTATCGTGCTGGTGTAACTAGGTCTAAGCTTACAGAAATGTCGCGAACTTGTCATCGTCCCCTTCCCATTCCCCCCATCATTTTGAACATGTCCGCCATGTTTGGCATGCCACCTCCCAACCCACCTAGCCCGCCAAGGCCGCCGCCCATTTGTGACATCATTCCTATGGAAAGATTAACTAAAACACCGAAGATATGGAGTTCGACCTACGTTGCATCTCTTCCATGTCAAATTGATCTCCCCCTTGGCCTTGCATCATGGCTTTCATCATTTCTTGCATACCACCACCGTTACGCATCTGGCGCTGCATCTGCTGCAACATACCTGGAGGCATTGCGCGCTAATACTGAGAGTGAAAGAAAGTTCTAATACAGAGGAGTTTATAACACACCTGCATGGCTTGAATTTGAGCTGGTGTTGGCATTCCATTAGCGCCACGACCGCGACCACCAGCTGCAGCTTGCATTTTCTGCATTGCCTGTAACCAACCGTTCTTTCCGCCCGCTTGTTTTGCCATGTTTGCCATCATACGGTATTGGCACAGCAGTTCCTCCACTTCTCTAACGCTGGTCCCGCTTCCCCTTGCTACGCGGGTTATTCTCCAAGTCAGACCAATAGGTTTACCATCTTTCCCTACTTCTAGAAATGGAGATCCATCAGAATCCAACTCGCTTGCAGTCATGCTATCCGTGATAAATATCATCCGTTTCATTCGCATTGATCCTTCTTCGTCAGAACCTGCAAGTAGGTCTTGAGGAAGGCCAGGTATCATAGATGCGATTTTGCTGATGGGACCCATGTTCATGACGTTTTGTATTTGTTCCCTCCAATCACGAATGCTGAGTTTGCCTTCCTCTAGCTTCTTAGCCATTTCCTTTTGCTTGTCTGGGTTCTGAATGGCCATGTCTTGCATGTGCTCCACTAAACCTTGGATATCCCCTAGACCGAGTAATTTGGAAACGAAAGGTTGGGGAGAAAATCGGTCCAGATCATGGAGGTGTTCACCTACACCTAGGAAAATGATAGGTGTTTTCGTTGCTGCAACTCTGTCATGGAAAAAAATAAGGTAACATTAAGAGTGGTAAAAAACACGAAACTAACGCAGATATGGCACCTCCGCCTTTCGCATGGCCATCCATCTTGGTGACGATGATAGCTCCGAAGTTGGCACTTTCTTTAAAGGCTCGACTCTGAGCTTCAGCAGCCTGACCTAACTTAACGTTTCATATCGTCCAAAGAATGAAACAGCAAGAAAACATGGCATTACCTATACTAGCGTCGAGGACTAATACTGTCATATTAGGATTGACAGCTTCGCCAATCTGAATCATCTCTTCGAACAATTCTGACTCTTGTTTGTGTCGACCAGAGGTGTCAACAATTATGACATCAAAACGCTCCTTCTTGAACTTCGCCACACCCTGCGCTGCGATAGCTACTGGGTCCGTCTCCGTGTACGAGCCAAAATACGCTACTTTGGCCTTCGTGGCTGATTGTCGTGTCTGATCAAATGCACCAGCACGAAATGTATCAGCGCAGACAATACATGATTTGAAACCTCGCTTCTGATAATATACTGCGAGTTTTGTGCATGTTGTTGTCTTGCCATTGCCCTGATGCATCGATTGTTTGTAAATGATATGGGCATATATGAAGATGCAAAATACGAACCTGGAGGCCTACAGCCATGATGACATTTGCTTGGCCCTTCTTTGGCTTGTACGGCTCTACACCTGGGTCAACAAGACTGACGAGTTCATCGAATACTGCCTAGATATAAATTCTTGAATCAATGGAATGTCAGATAAATAGCGATGTCTACGCACCTTCTGCACGATATTTTTCCTATTTGCTTCTTTTCCCTTGTCTGCACCACCTTCCAGTGAAGCTTTCACCTTCGCTTTCACTTTCTGCCTCAAGGTTGCTACAAGTTTGACATTTACATCCGATTCTAGCAGAGCAGCACAGACTTCCTTCAGTATGCTATCGAGAACTTTTTCATCAATGACGGGGGCTCTGTTCAGTGAGGATAGAGCAGCATTCAGTTTGCGGCCTAGATCGGCCAATACCATACTGAACCCAAGAGATTGTGATCGTAGAGAGAAGGAGTACTACATTAGGGTTGTGTATGGCTTTGAGTGATACTTCATCCGATAATGATGAGAACGTGGACGACAACAACCCCGAAGACAACAACGGCGATACAGAAGCAGATGACGATGTCGACGAGGACATACTTGAGGCTCTAGAAGACGCGATAGCTGAAGACGCGACCGATGCGGAAGAAGTATGCCAAATATCAGACTTCCTTCATTTCTGCTACTCAGCCAAATTCTAGGAATCTAACTTTGACACAGATGATGACTCTGGCGATGAGGACGATGGAGAACCTGAGCTTGCCGTCCCATTGCCTAGTCATACCATGGGGCAACCCCTTCCTCCTGCACCTAAATTTGATACACCCCCAAACGAGCATGGTGCGCCATACCAAGATCTCTTGCTATTGAACCACCCATTTACGGGTAGATAGGTTTTTTAAAAGCCTCGGTACAGAGCTTCGAACCTCAATCTGCAGAGATTGTGCCTTCACCCTACCTCTACCGCTCTCCTACCCCAGAAGATGTTCTTCTGCCAAAAGCCAGATCGCCATCTCCGGCATTTATCAGGAAGAGAATGCTTCTGGCTGGTCTCATTATTCCAAAATCTTACTCAGTTGAAGCTATCTGTGCTCTTCCACATCCAGTTCCAATACACTCCCTTGCGTCGTCTCTATGCATGACCCATATGTTAACCGGGTCTGAGGATGGCTATATACGTGACTACGATATCTTCACTGGCCTCAATGGGAAGAATTTCTTAACGGCCCCTCAAAGGCATCATTGTGGTGTTGTTGAAGGTCTTTTAAAATACAGTCCGCTTAGATGCTGGTGGGAGAACCCAGTAGACCTAAAGCATGAAGATAGTGCAGAGGAACTCCCACTATCTCCGGTCTACAGTCTCCTCATGCACTCAGATGCGTTGTGGACTTTGGCAGGAACACATGTAAGTGATTCCTTTGCCCCTATCAACTGTAGAAGATTGAACCTTTTCAGCTAGGTCATATTAATCTTTTCACGTCACGGCATGACCCTGGTCGTCTCTGTCACGTCATGAAAGAACACCGCGGGCCCGTATCTGCCATGTCCATGCAGCACGACGAGCAGGGGTTTTTCAGTGCTGGCTGGGACAGTGCTGCTATCGTAGGTTTGATCTACTTGTGTTCTTTTTCTTCCTCTGAATTCGTTCTTGTTTGTCAGCAATGGGATTTGAACACAGGCCAAAGTGTCCGCCGCTTCACTGCTCATGGTTCCCAGTTAACTGCGATTGCTGTTCGACCGCTGAATTCACTATCACACATCCAGCCGCTTTCCTCTATTACAAACATGGATGAATTCCAGGCGGACTCTCCTCATGTTTCTTCCACAGAAGCAAAAGAGAGCGTAATGCAGGTAGCTGAAACGGAAGGTTCTGCTGAACCTCATCAAGATGTGGATGCTAAGTCAGATGGATCCTATGATCCCTTGTTTGACGAACCAGACGTAGATGCGCCTGCGCAGACAGGGAATACCCGGGATCAATCACAAATACCAGCGGAACGAGCTCCTCCAGCGGCTGACTTGTCTCTGCCAGGAACCGTTCCTCATTCACGATTTACTCCACGTACGCTCTCCACTGCTATAGCCAAGAACGCACCCCCTATCCTTGATCCAACAACCTACGCATCATATTCGTCGGACATATTGATGACCGCTTCGGTTGACGGTCAAGTTGTTCTCTGGGACCGAAGGGCTAGCACACCGGGTAAAGGAGCAGGTAGATTACTCATGAGTGACAAAACGCCGCCGTGGTGTGCGTCTGTGCGTTCTGTCCCCTCACGCTCTTCGATGAAACCTAATCTCACTCGACATTCTAGGCGTGTTGGTCTGCGAATGGATCTCAGATCTACGCGGGACGTCGAAATGGTACAGTAGACGTATGGGACGTCAGACAGTTTGGTTCAAGGGGTACCCCTCGCCATCTGAAGATTCTACGAAATCCTGGAAGTTCTGGGGTAGTTTCCTGCATTGCAGCTTTCCCAGACAGTCGGCATATAGTATCGTGAGTCATTGGACTACTCTCAAGTACCCTAATCATAAAATGTCTCTTGGTCATAGCGCATCCATTGATAATATCCGCTTGTGGAACGTGGCTGATGCAGGGGAATCAGATGGAAATAGAAAGAATAAGAGCGGGGTACAGTTCAAAATCATTCCTGGACATCATGGTGGTTTCATATCCCAAATGCGTAAGTCAAGTCTGTTGTTGTTTTCCGTCACTCAAGGGCACGTTTGTCCAGTGGTGGACCCCGCTGCTCGTTTCCTAGTAACTGCAAGTGGGAACCGCGGATGGCACGGCGAATCTACTCGTACTGTTTTCGTTCACGACGTGAAACAAATCAAATAAACACATTGGCGGGGGAAGTCAGTTAACTTTTGTTCGCACCCAAACGTACAGTTGTACCATCTCTGTTCTGTAAAGTTCGTACAGGATGACCGCTAGCTATTCCCAACAAATGCAACGAAATATGTCAACTAAACAGCGCTACGAATTAAAAGGCTTGAACAGTGGCAACGATCAACAAGAGCACAACAGCAAGGAGGTCATGAAGGAGAGTGTGTTAAAGCTAGGTAGGAGTTTACAAGGAAGATGTCAGAATTACTTGGTCTCGTCCTTCTGAGAGAATTCGTGCAAGACGGTAAGAGCCTCCTGAACCTTGGCGCCCAACGCATCAGGAGAGTCGAGCAACAGCAGAAGTTCTGGATTCTCCATCTCCAAAAGCATACCAGTGATCTTACCGGCCAACTCAGGCTGTGATCTGCGGAAGAGAAGCAAATAAGCGGATGGAACATGATAAGCGCTATTACGTTACTTACGGGGCAATGCGCATATAAAGAATCTCGCCCAGCATCTGTTTTTGCTCCATAGGAGGGGCATTGGCGAGTGCTGCGGCATTGAATGGAGGAACGTCGGGAGCTTGGCCAATAGGAGGAGCAGGTGCAGTGCCGGACCGCTGAGGAGCTTTTACGCCTTGAGGTCTAGCATTTGCAGTTGGCGCACCTGGGGCACCCCCACGAGCAGGAGCTGCGCCAAGTGGGCCACCTGGACGGGGGCCTTGTCCGTTGGGAGGGTTGGGAGCACCTCCCGGAGGGCGAGGAGCACCGCGAGGATAGCCTGGCATACCACCATAACCTTGAGGAGGTGCCTGACCATAAGGGCCTGGCATAGGCATGCCCGGCACTTGAGAGTTTGGTGGATAACGGGGACGAGGAGGCATCATTCCAGGTTGGCCATAGCCCATCATACCACGACCGCCTTGGGGAGGAAAGCCACTTGGTCCGGGTGGGTAATACATTGGACCATTGAGATAACCACCAGGTAGACCCGCGGCTGCAGCTTGTTGCATCCTAAGTTGATTGCGTTGGGCGATCTGACTCTCTAATTGTTGCCGCCTGACCTCCCGGCGTTGAGCAAGGGAGACGTAGAGCGGCTTGGAGCCGATCATCTTGTTGTTCATCTCCGCAACAGCTTTGGTGGCTTCTTCCGGAGAAGAGAAGCAGACAAATCCGAAGCCTTTTGGGTGATCCTTCTCGTCGCGCATGACCTTGGCGCTAGTGATGGTTCCGAAGGGTTCAAACTCTGCACGAAGCTTCTCATCGTCGATGTCGTCTTCCAAATTCTTGATGTATAGGTTCACGCCTTGATACTTGCTGAGTTTCTCCATTTTTGCCTGCTCGTAGGTCTTGCGCAGCTCCTCTTCTCGTTCGGCTTTCTTTTGTGCACGAGCAACGAACAGCTTCTTGCCCCTGTGTTCCATCTCGTTAAGGCTGTCCACGGCTAAATTTGCATGGTTGTGGTCGTCATAGTTGACGAACCCAAAGCCTTTGCTCTTTCCCTCGTGATCCATCTGGAGAACCGCGGAAGTAATGGGTCCAAACTGTTCGAAAAGCTCGCGGAACTCGTCCTCAGTAACATCAAGATCGAGATTCTTCACATAAACATTAGTGAACTGCTTTTTCTGTTCATCGAACTTGGCTTGGCGTTCCTTTATAAAACTCAGGGGCTTGTTCACGTTCAATAGCACGAGAAACACACCTTCTTTGATATATGATGTCCAACATACACCTTTCTGTCATTCAAGAGCATACCATTGACAGCTTTGATGGCGGTTTCTGCAGCTTCGGCTGTATCGTAGTGGACAAACCCGTAGCCCTTAGAACGACCGCGTTCGTCGGTCGCCACTTTACAAGACAGCACGTTTCCAAATGCCGCAAAAGTGTCATGGAGAGCCTGTGAGATGCGAATTAATGATGTGGATGAATGAACAAATCCAGCCTACACACCTTGTTGTCGATCTGTTCATCTAGATTTTTTATAAAAATGTTACCCTGACCCGTCTTGCGGAGGGCGGGATCTCGCTGAGACCACATGATGCGGCTGAGGGGCAATTAATTATCTAGAATCAATGCTCGAGAACATGTACGTACCATGCACGGCCCTTGATCAGGGAATAATTGAGTTGTTCCAAGGCACGTTCACCTAGAATCGGCTCAATTGATGAAATGAAAACACTGTATAACAAACGCACCATCTGCCGTATTAAGATAGTTGACATAAGCGTAGCCAAGGGAGCGGCGAGTAACTGCGTCACGACAAACACGGATGCTAGAACAATGAAAAGATACGGAGTGAGTTGGTTGGAGTTTATCAATATGTGTGTGTTAGCAATGCTTACCTTGCGACAGGACCGATCATATTGAATATCTCAAACAACATGGCCTCGGTGACAGTGGGGTCGAGCTCTCCCACATAAAGAGAGGCCGAAGGAGAGGACGACACTGCAGGCTGGGGATTGTAAGAGGAGACAGGTGCCACAGCGGTGGGAGCAGGAGGGAGCACTTCAGCCGAATTACCCTGCGGCGCGATGTCTTGAGCGACAGGAGAAGTAGACATATTTCTTTTTTATTGGGAAAGGTCGTTACTGCTTATGAACTTTTTTTATGACTGCAAGGATGAGAGATCGTTATCATTGACTTCCAACTGGAAAAAATTTGCAACTCACACAGGAGGTAACAACGCAACTGCTTTTTTGAATGGTTTTTTATATTTATATGTTTTAAAGGACTTTTTTGAACTGTTCAAACCACCGTCAGCACATACTTATAGAGCAGGAGGGGAACGCACCTTTAAAAGGGTTGAAGAAAGAGACCACCTCACATCTTTACCTTTTAAGGCTCAATTGAGACTCCGCAGACCTGCACGTGCAGAAATATCTGTATTTACGACCAACAATGCTCCTCACGGCGTCCTCGCCTTTGCTCGCTTGCTTTGGTACGTATAATTGGTTCACACAATAAACATCACAGTAAGTACAAGTATGTAAAAGGAACTCCTCAGACATCTCAAGACAGAAGCTCAACCACGAGTAAAATAGGCCTTAGCTCCATGGGTGGCCAACTCGCCTTTCGCCTGCGATGGGAATTCAATTCGTGTTTCATCACTTGTGTAGGGAAGCTTACCTTTTCGACAGAATGGCCAGCGGCTGTATGGTGTGCCCAAATCTGAGAGTCTTCTAAGGGCTCAAACGTGGTGAAAATAGACAGCTTCGCTTACCTGTCGGTAATACAAAGCGTTTCCTGCACCTTGTATGACCCAACCTACGGAAGGGAATATGCCTAGAATTCCGGCAGCAAGGTGATGTTGACTGAACATTTGGACTGTCTGTATTATACCAGCAGATCCGGTACTATAGGACAAGTTGTATGAGCGAACTTCGTTTTGACGCGATTCTCGAACAATACCTTGGTATTCCAAGAATCCTTTCAAAGTTGAAGATGTAAGTATAGTTACATGTCTGATAGGAGAAAGCGCTTGCATGTATATTGAGAATATTAGGTGAAACCCGCAAAAGAAGAAGTAGAAGTCTATAATCTGTATGAACGAGTCTATCCAAGACAAGGTTGGGTACACTTGCAGTAGTAGAGCGCTTGTTCCTATTCGGATTGTGAGCAACGTTTTGCGCAGAATATAATATACTTGCCTTCATATAACCATTGTAAATTGGCCTGAAGTGGAAGTTTGAGCGAATAAACAAGTTGAACACCATGAATAGTACCTGTACCACAGCAGGAATGACAGCGGTGTTATGACAAGTAGATATCTGACTTGAGAGATCAAGTAACAGGCTTGGTAATGGACAAATAAGAGTGACGGACCCGATACTTGAGCCTAAATCAGAGCCTCCGTTGCTTGAACCTGCCACGAGAATGAAAATACAGGCAATCATGTTCATGAACAAGGTTGCAATAAGCACCAGCCATAATTGAAAAAGGCGAGTGATGAGTGGGCGAGAAGCCTCAGGAATCTCATCTGATATTGAATGATAGATGAGGGGAAAAACTAAAAGAGACAAAAAATGAGAGCACAATCTGAGAAGGGGAAAGAGACTTGCAAGGAGGAAAGTTACTACGTCCATGACGTCTAATATGATCAGCTTTCTGAGCAAGCTCCTGCTCACGACGTTCCAATTCCCGTTCTCGCTGGTTAATCTCATCTAGACGAGCAGCATAGGAAGAGTCCTCGGTTTGAGTTGGGTCATCAAAGGGATTAGCGTCCAAGGAATGCGAAGAAGCAAACGGGTTTTCATTATAATGTGCTGGTACCAGAGGCAGGTAAGTGAAACGACGCTGTTGGATCGAAGAGCAGCGTACACATTTCGTTAAGTACAGGTCTATGCGCTTTGTGTTGTCGGAGTCGCACTGGCAGTACAGTACAACGGTTAGGCTGTGATGTCGACGGCTGTTGCCGAAGCAACCGGAACGTTCTTCAATGATGCCGCCACGCCCATATGAATATCTCGTTTTGTTATTGCCGTCACAGCATTTCGTATGGTATGATTTCCGCAGCAATCACTGATTCAACTGTTTATCACTCAACACTCTCTCCACAGTACCCTCAAACCCATTTGCTGAGTTCTCGGAGCAGGCACTAAACAGGACGTCCAAGTGCTGTAATTGAGAGGGGTTTGGGGCTGCCATTCAAACCCCTGATGACGGCTTCATAATAGAAGGTACCGTGCGGACGCCATCCTCACATGTGTGCCTTTGATGTGGTATCAGGGTGGCCACAGCCACGCAATATTGCTTTAAAAGTGCCCCCTGCGTCATGCACGACTGTAAATTTTCTTCTCAGCTCCGTGCCTATTATATCGACCGTGGTCGACTTCCCCTCATTCTGCCAAAGGTCCACTTTCGTTGAAAATACTCCGTCCCCACGCGTTCGCAGACTCTCTTTTCCTCTACCATCATTTCGAGCCATGTTCAAGGTTTTCTGTATCGCTATTCTCGCTCTTGCTCTTCGTGCTTCAGGAGTCGCTGTTACTCGCCGATCTGCTCCCGCCAGATGGACCAGTGAATTGGAGGTCTGTCCCCTAATAATTTTGATCACTATTTCGAGTCTCATCCGGCTTCGCTAGAATTACGATCAATACCATGGTAATAACCTTTGTCTTTTTTTTTGTGGATACTAAGACAATAATACTATGCAGCTCGTTATATGGCTCTTCAGTGCGAGAACAAGCACAATACTCAATTCTTTGAGGACTGCTGCCATCCCTTGCTCGTGAGTCTGTTTCAATTGGTTGATTTTACGTTGCTTAACGAAATGATAGTCCACACAAACTCTCCAGCATGATCGTAAGCCATATTGCATTCCAGGTTCGGGTAAGACACCTTCGACCGAGACATCCACTTCTCCGACTTCCTCCCCCTCACCCTCCTCTGGTGGAGATGGTCAGGTCCAGTCCGGCGGATTGTGAGTAATGCTACTTTCTTCCTTCGACATCCCCACTGAAGTTGCTTCTGTAGCGCTACTTTCTTGTAAGTTCTATGACGGTTTACGTCCTATCTGGTGTTTATAGCCAATACTTTCCAGCTATCAGAATGGTGTAGCCGGCGCTTGTGGAACTGTACATCAAGACTCTGACTTCATCGCTGCGATAGGTCCATTACTTTTGGTCAGAACTGGAGTACATTATTAAATGACTGCCCTCAATTTTAGATCAAGATCGTTATGGTGACTCTGGAGCGCAGTCCTCTCTGTGTGGCACACAGGTCAAGATTACCAACACAAACAACCAGAAGACAGTGACGGTCACCATCGCAGGTCAGTATTGGATACCTTGTAAAATTCCTTGGATCTAATTGTCCATTCAATTCCCAGACGACTGCCCTACCTGCGTGAATGGAAACTCGATCGATCTTTCTTTCGGCGCCTTCACCAGCATTGCTACAGAAGCAGAGGGCATGGTTCCGAGTGCGTATATTTATCCTCGTGAACCCCAGGTCGCTGATCTTGAATCTGCAGTCCAATGGGAGTTCATCTAATACCTACGTCTGTGGGTACTTTAATGATATTAAATTATTGGCAGTGGGCGAGCCTCCTGCAATGTTAGGTGAGGACGACAAGCATGCTTTGTTACGAGAACACATCCCTGGTGGTTACCTCCTGGACTGTCCGTTCATCTTTTGATGCCGATTTCTTCTTTGTGTTGTGATATTCTCTTGTTTGGGATTGAGCGCAGGCATTGCCGCATTTTAGAGCTACTGGATTGGCGATATTGGTAGATCTCTGTAGCAATACATCTATTTTTACTGGGCAGTCTGGGGACTGCCCAATTCATCATAAACGCGTGACCAAGTGTGACTCACCGTGGTAGTACCGTACTACTAGTAGTACCGCGCTGCTAATCATTATTAACTAACTTATTCCCAACCATGCCTACTGCATAGTACGTATATCATTTCCAGCTGTACAAGCATTTATCCATCGTATCATGTCTCAGCGAACTCGAGCGCGAAGCTAACATCAAGCGAAATCGCGCGCTTCTCGATGAGCTCGACCTCAAACAGGCTGTTTCTAGCCTCGGGATCTCGAAAGAGAAGCCAACTCCTAGCGCTAAACCCATTCAGCCTGCAAAAAAGAAAGCCAAACGCGAAGTAAATGCAGGTATTCTGCCAGTTCGGAAGAGTGCCAGACTCAGAGGTACCAACATCGATTCGAACGAGACTCCTGAGATGAAAAAGAAGCGAATAGTGAGCATGATCAACTTCATAACTTTCATAGAATTCATGCTATGCATCGCTTTCAGGCCGAAGAACAAGAACAGAAAGCGAGGGAAGCAGAAGAACGACTCGAGGCAGAGGAGCGCGAGCGCATAGCTAAACGTCCTCGACATCATGACCTGGACTTAGCTACTCTCGGTGATAATTTGGAACCCAGGGAATTTGGGAAATTGTGCGAGACGCTGCAGGTTGTATCCAGCAAGCCATACCCTAAAGGCGTCGGAGATCATGACGCCTTTGTTTATGAAACCGATAAAGGAGATGAAGCGGAAGTCAAAGAATTGAAAGAGAAGCTGTCCAAGCTGAAAGTCGTGTCCAGAGCCAGAGTTTCGCAAAACAGGGTATACAGTGCGGCCTACCACCCAGAAGTGACAAAGGACTTGATATTTTTCGGAGGCAGGCATTCTGAATATCGTTTCTCTTGCTTGTCCTTAACCTGTTCATTAACAGACAAACATGGTCAATTGAGCATCTGGGATGCCCAAGCGCCTGCCGAAGTTGTGGAAGATGAGGATGGAGTTGTTGCCTCACCTGAAGATTCTGAAGGTGGCAAATATTGGAAACTTCAGCTCCACTGGCCGGCTACATCGAGGTCCACTATATCGTCTATTAAGTTTGACCCGATTGATTCACACACGGTAAGCGCCTTGAATACACCATCTTTAGCTAAATTCAGTGAATGTGCGTCCAGATTTATACAAGTTCATATGATTGCACTATTCGAAGCCTTTCATTAGGATCCGGAATTTCCAGAGAAATCTTCTCTATAGAAGACACGATGATATCTTCAATTGATGTGTCTCCTCAAGGACGTGAGATGTGGATTTCCGATGGACTAGGGGGTGTTACGCATTTTGACATGCGCGAAGATAAAAAGAAAGCCAAACGGTACTGGTTTTCAGACGAGAAGATTGGCAATGTCAGCGTGAATCCAACTCGACCTCAATTTCTATTAAGTGCCTCAAATAACCGAACTTTGAGGTAAGTCTTGGGTTTGACCTTTTTTTTTCCTGCTGATAACGATATCCAGAGTGTGGGATACACGGAAGCTTCCAGCGATCGGTGGAGCATCAGATTCTACTTCACCATCATCTTCACCGACTCGCAAGCGGCAGGCATCACCATCTGCAACTGCAGATCCGTCAGTGTTTGATTACGAAACGACTCAAGCGTTCTATAAATCGAAGCAAGGTCACGGGTTGCTTCGTGCAGAATGGAGTCACGGTAAATCAGTATCCTCCGCTTATTGGGATCCCAGAGGCAGATCCATCGTAAGCACAAGTTATGATGATAATATCAGAAGTAGGTCTACTCTTCAATAATTGTCACATGGTTAACTATGCCGTCAGTTTGGGATATCAACCCGTCGGCGTTCAACGGTGACGGTCCGTTCAAATCTTCCCGGCCCTTTTGCATGATGAGACACAATTGCCAAACGGTGTGTATTTGCTTAAACGACCCGACTTACCTCAAAGCTCATCCATCGCAGGGTAAATGGGTGACGATTTTGAAGGCTCAATGGACTCAGAATCCTAACGTATATCCGCATTTTACTGTAAGTTTGTGTTCCATTCCCTCGATTGGAATGTGGATTTAGTTTTTATGCAGATCGGAAATATGCAACATTCATTGGATATAATCTCGTGCAAGGGCGATTTGCTTGCACAACTAAAGGAGAAAAGTATCACTGCCGTCCAAGCTGTTACTTGCTCACACCCTAACATTGTTGAAAGGGCAGCAAGTGGAAACGCGAGTGGCAGATGCTTCCTTTGGGCTCCTCAAGAGCAGTGATGCTTACACTGTGTATTCTATATTATATTATACTATACAATTTAATAATTTATGCATACATATCATCCCAATCGTCGACGTCGGAATAGGTTGTTTGTTGTGATACAGGAATTGAAGATGCGTCTATTGCTTTCTTACCTGCAGTCGAAATGGCCGTTTCTGCTTCGAGTTCTCTGACAACATCCCACATGTCCTCGTCCTGATCAACGATCGCGGACGGCTTTGAAGATGGAGGACATGAAGCCGGAGGGGGTGGAGGATCATCAGCAAATGCCAAATCTTCCCACATTGCGACGTCGAATTCATCGTCTAGGTTGACAGAGGCATTCGACACTGACTGCGGTGCCGCAAAAGAGGACGCGCGTGCCTGTTGAACAGTTTGTTGGCCATTTCGAATGATGGCATCGATGTCGATACTGTCGTCATCGTCAAGCGTGTGCGAGGTTCTTTCTGATGCAGGGGAGGGCGGACTGGTAGACGCATAAGAATGACTGCTTTGGGCTGAATGAGTATTGTTGTCAGCGTTTTGGTTAGAGTGATCGTCTGAATCAAGATCTATATCGATGATTCCCTGAGGCTCTTTGCCGTGAATGAGACCCTTGGACTCATCCTGCCAAACACTCAAAGCAACCTTCACAAAAACGTTCGTTAGCATGTATTGACACGGATGTAACTCGAACTGACGTGCATCCGCCGAGAGTGACAGAGCTTCTCCACCCTGCCAATTGTATCACTAAATTGGTTCTTTGGATATAACTGGTGTGTCCAGTATTGATATACGGTAAGAAGTCGGTTTAGGTCTGTGACCTAATTTAAAAAGAGATGAGATGGTAATTTCAAGGGAACGTAAAGATCCAACTCACCTCATGACCTTTACCCTTGATTTTGAACTTTTTAGCTTCCTTCATAAGTGCGGGGATGCCATTAGGACCGAGCAACCTTCCTTCATCCAGCCGAGGAATAGTTTTCCTCTTCTTAGTTTCGCCCTTCTCTTTATCTTTATCTTTATCCTCATTCTTGTCACTCCCCATCCCACCCTCCTTGAGAGGCGAACTACTTGGAAGTATCTCATAAGGTGTACGAGAGTTCTTCGTATGTTTCGCACCCGCAGCGCGACGTAGCGCGTCCAAGTCCAGTGAAGGAGTAATTTGGAGTTCCTCAATTGGAGCGTCATCAAGATCTTTGAAAAGTTCATCTATTTCTGCAGGAGGTTTGGCCGTTGAACCAGTTTCGTCTCCAGAATCCGAGTCGAGGAAAAGGACTTGTGATCGAGAACGGTTCACAGAATGATGTGACGCGTCATTTTCGACGCCATTATCGTCGTCGTTACCACCTTTGTCCGTCTGTTTTGGGGATGGAGGGGCAAGGGGTTCATCCCAGATGTCGTCAATGGAGGCCATGATTGCGCTATATCAAAGGAGTCGATGACTCGGAGACGCGTCGAGTAACGCGTAACGAGATCTCTTTGCACAGTGATGTCACAATATATCTAATCTACTAATCGAAGATACTATTCTCGACTCTCATGGAGACTACAAGCCAAGAGCCGGACACGAGGAACGGCATCGACTACTGGGCATCACAGCCAGCCAGTTTAGATGGCGTACTAGGTTTGCTCGTGTTTCCCATCTCATTTTTACCGTTATGATCTGATTTTTAGGCGGCTTCGGTACTGGGGTAGGTCATTCCGGATTGTCGTGCCAGCTTTAGCTCAATATACCCTCTTTCAAAGAGTCTCCCCCGCGTGGATGCCTTGGGATCCCGCCAATTCTTGCTCTACCTCTTCCCAGAACTATGTACAGTTCCTTCTGCGATTAAACCTTTATCTCAACCGCAAGCCAAGAGGTTCCGTGCTCTAGATGTCGGTGCTGGAATAGGCCGCGTCACTAGAGATGTCTTACTGCATCTCGTACACGATGTAGTCCTAGCAGAACCTGTCGAAAACTACGTCAGTGAAGCCTGGACGCGCGGCAATCACCATCAAGATTCCACCCCAACACCCGCTCCTGATTCGGAGGTATTGTCCTTCGAGGACAGGGACTTCCAGGTCAAGTGGAAAGGGATTCGGGAAAGGAAAACAAGCGTAACGTTTATTCAAGCTACACATCAAACTTTGGATCCATCCCATCCACTCATATCGACCAAGCTCCTCGGTCGGGTGGGTTACATACCTTCAAACCAGGCCGCAGAAGATATCGACTCGGGGTTTGACATCATCTGGTGTCAATGGTGCCTAGGCCACTTGACCAACCCAGATCTGGTATTGTTCCTCCGCAGAGCAAAGGCTGCGCTCCGAGATGAAAAGAGTGTCATTGTTGTCAAGGAGAATGTCTGTGCCGAGTTAGAAGGAGATGATGAAGGTATTTTTTTTGATGATCAGGATTCCAGCCTAACAAGGCAGAGTTTTCTCGGTTTCTTGTCGCACTATCTACTGAATTCAACGACGAATAGGTCTGATAAGATTTTCAAAAAGATTTTCAATGAAAGTGGACTTATCCTAGTCCTCGAAAGAGTTCAAAAAGGTTTCCCAGCCGGGTTATTTGAAGTGAAAATGTATCTATCACGATCCTACTACGTAACAAGAATTCTAACATTGTAAATTATAGGTATGCTCTCCGATCGGGTCATAATTAAAATAATTGATGAAACAGACCTTGAACTTATCCCGAATATAACGATCTCATGCCTTGAAATAAACATCGAAACTTTCGACCCTTTCCATCTTCAGTTTAAAGTTCTTTTCAGCTTCGTCTGCCGCCCTCACAGCGCTCCAAAAATCCAGAGACACGTCCTCGAAGCACTCAGCCCTCAATTTTAGAAGCTCGGGATCGGTAGGAACGATCGAACGATAAATCCATGCAGGCAAAAGGATCCCGAAAGCCAAACACACATATGCTGTAAAAAATGCGTGGGCGTAGAAAAAAACTTGAGAGTTGAAAATATCTCCGAATGTTGAAAGTGCTGAGATAAACCCGACTGCTCTAGTATGTCAGTTTCAAGTCTGGTCACGGCAATGTGAAAATCTTACCAGCGGGGGATGTCAAGGGCCAGGCAGCTATCGTATGCAAGGTCACAATTGCCGACCCATTAATAAACAAGTGGACTTTACCTGCTGGATTCAGCCCGATGTGTTTCCTTAATGTAAACCTTCGGAAACCGCAAAAAATAAAATAAAATAAAAATATTTGATCAGCATTGCATATCGCTTCCAAGAATAGCAGACTTACAAGTATGGACACGCTGCAAAAGCCCAGTAATATATAGCGTATCCAAGAAAGCAAAAGGCCACCGGTATACTGGAATAATAAATGGCATCCGCCGCTTCTTGTGGAAGAGGCGTGTGTAATGGTAATCTAAATCTGGATTAAAATGGCCAGGGACGGATTCAAAATATTCTTTTCCCGTACATCTTTCGACCGCAAGAGCCTAATTCTAAGATAGTAAAAGCGGTAAATCCTGGAGGTCCGACAGCAAAGAAGGTTGAGTTGGCGGCTGCGCCTCTTGTCACGACAAAAGCCAAGTCAGTAACAGATATTATAACGAGAGTGGACCATGGCTACCTATGGAATCCATATTCTATGGCTCGGTAAAAATGAATCGTTATATACTACACCAAAACCATGATCTTATCAGTAGTTTCCCAGGGCAAAAAAATAATGCATACGACAAGTGCCACGGCCATTCCTAGTCCTTGGTAAATATACCCTAGAACCCAGATGGAAAATGCACTGGGATGAGAAGGGTCTATCACTCTTAAGACGTTGATCGCCACTGTTCCCGCAAACATCTATAACAGCCAGCGTGAGTTGACTTGAGAGAGGGAGTGAGAGAAAAAAACGCGCACCAATGGAAACACCAAGAATATGCCTGTCATCGCAAAAGACCGTAGATGAGGCAATTTATCTGGGACATGTCCAAACCACACGAGTGTCATAGAGCCGCACAGAATATTTGCGAAGACGATGTAGGACCAAAATACGCCTTCAAGACCGTTTGCATTCGTTGCGTTAAACTCTTCCGCGTATAGGCAGATACCGAGACATATTGATCCATAGTCCAGGGCGGCGAGGGGCACGTATACTGATACGGCAGGATCGAAAAAACCACTAGAAATTCTGTCCTTGCGTCTACCTACTGTGAATAATCTTGAATAGTGTATCAAAATGGAACTTTGCAGTCGCACGTACTCGTCTTTACTATTATTAGAATAAGATTGACGCAGAATATCACAACATTTATGAGAAACAAAACTATCCTAGATATGATTAGAAAAAATCAGAAGAGGGAAATACGAAGAGCAGGAACGAATACTCACTCCACGATGGTAAGCCAGTCCGGATGCCAATGAAGTCCATGAAGGGTAACGTATGTTGCGCCCGTCCCGATGCCTGCAGCAAAGTTCTGCCATTTGAACTGATCAACAGCCTTCCCAATAAGCCTCGTCGTATATCCAAGCATGAGACATGGCCATTTCTTTAGGTTGTGAACTAGGGATGGACGGTATGAGGGGTGATGATCATCTGAGAACGGCAAGCCATTTGCAGGACGAAGAGGCATTAAGGTTGGATCGCTTGAGCCTCTCCCTTAGATTGAAAGGGCATGATAAACATTACGCAATGAGGCTGTAGGAAGGTCGGACGAAACGAGGTCGCTTGCACAATCCAAAGGCCAAATTGAAAACAGCAGTCATGCAGGAATATTACGGTCGGGTTTGACCGTTTTGGAGAGATGCTGTACGTAAGTGTAGTGACAATCGGAACCGGCCTCAGCTGCTTCTTATCATCTGTAAAAGCGACCCAGGCTCAGCAATATAGTTGCTGTCCAATAGAAGCTTCAAGGACATGAGGTTTGTCCGTTGGCTGTACGGGTTTAACGTAGAGCGAACATCCACGACTGGCTGAGCCATCACGGACTCGGAGATGATGTAGGAGTAGAAGTAGTAGTAAGCAACCGTGCGAAACCAGTATTCCAGTGTCACGGTGGCGTGCGAGTTCAAGACGGGTGTACCGTGACTACAGCTGTATCATAATGCGTGTGTTTTCCTGTACATCGCTGACATCGCGTTTACCAAAAAGTACTGCTGCACCAAACCTATCGGCATTTACGATAGCTCGCGTAGCAAATCGAGCGAGACAATTGTCGCGAATAGCGCCAAAATACTTTTTCATGCTCAAATATGTTGTTCAACATGGTCACAACCTTTCGGATTCCACGAGAAATACGAACGCCCTCGTGGAGACAACGGGGACCAAACCCCACTCCTTTTGTTGCTGAACACGTACGTTGCTCCAATTTTGCCAATGATAGTATACTCTTCCAGCCCATTCGAATCTTTGTGCATCTGCATACAGTTCAAATCGCCACGCCGATCCGTAGGTCCCTGTGCACCACCATATTGATGACATTTCTTCGAGAAGTTACCCTTCTGTCGTTGGTTGCTCCAATTTTGCCAGCGGTAATGTAGTCTTTGAAACAAGGCGAAAGTTTGAAAATTGGTGGACACTTTTAATATCCAAGCCTATTCGAAGGTCCTTGTGAGGATGCGTCACGATAATAATGCCATCGTTTCGATGGCATACTGTCACTCTTAATGTGAGCTGCTCCAATTTTGCCAACGGTAGACTGCCATTCTAATCGAGGCAATTATTTGCGCACTGGTCGACGCTTCGATTTTAAAGCTTGTCTGAGGGTCCTTGTGAAGATGGACGACCTCTCAAACATATGCCATCATCCTAGTGGGAGTTGCTCCAATTTTGCCAGAGCAAGTGTGTTGCTTGAGCTTTCATTTACGGTGCTTGTGCTAATGTACTATCATGTTGATATCATCTAGAAGAAACACTATTGTTATAGCTTTAGCTGCTCCAATTTTGCCGGTAGAATGACCCTCGAACTCGTGCAAATGTTTTGTATTGTCAAACAGCTTTGATTTCCAAGTGAATGCATCACCATGCCGGTATCCTGTCAGTGAGAGTTTCGTTTAGCGTTTGGTTACGGGCTATGCTCCTCATTGATACTCTATTCAAGACTGCGCTTTCCACTGATCGCGGCAACGGGCTTCCTTGTGAGCTTGGCTCACCCGCCCGTCACTTCTGACCCAAGTAATCTGAATTGGTCTGTCTTATCTCAAGTTCAAAGGATAACCAATTCGTCTTCGGGAACCGACTGATCTTACACCGTCCAGGCTTGGATATGTCGAGGACAGCATGCGAATTACGTCCGCGGATCCTTGCATGAATACACCGGTGTTCAAATCGCTACAGAAATCTTCATCCTGAAATGAACATGTCCATGATCAATCAGTGCAGGGTTCGGGGTGATATTATACCCTCTTCACGCTTGACAACCGTAGCTTCCGAGGACGCGAACCAGGACACTGTCGTGCTACTCCAGCCACAGTTTGTTATAATCGGCCTGTCAGGCTTATTATGTACGAGAAGTCCAAGTTTTCACAAATACCTCTTTAATACAGAGATGTGGACACAGATGCCTTTCTAGCGATACTCTGACCTTACAGTGCATTGTTCAATCATACAAATGACCAGTGCGACAATAAGCTCCTGATCGTAACATCCAATTCTAAACTCCAGAGATTAAAGTGGAAAAAAAAAAACAGGAAAAGGTCTACTGATCTGATCTTACGTGTAAGAGCCATCGATAGATACTGAACTCTAAGCCTGATGACAAGTCCGAGGTATCACGGGTTACTCTGAGCAGACTCACCCCCTGTGGTTCTTCTAGGTCCCGAATGGTACTCGCGTTCAGCTTCATCAACCATCCTAACCGTACTCCAGAAATTCGCGTGGTCGTATGCATCCTCAAAGTATTTGCTCCGCAATGCAAGAAGCGCGGGATCAGGAGGAACGAACAGACGGTACAGCCACGCAGGAAAAAGGAACGTGTACGTCAAACACATATATCCCGTGAACACCGCGTGAATGTAGAAGAACGCATTAGAATTGAAAATTGTTCCCAAGGTCGATAGCGTCGCAATAAAACCGGCTGTTCGAAAATGATTAATATTAATATTAAACATCTATTCGAAACTTGCCTGCAGGGAACATCAGCGGCCACGCAGCTGCGAGGATGTAAGCTTACAAAAGTGCCAACTCGTCAACATACAAAGTGAGGCCCACCTCCTGGATTCAACGTGACGTGTTTCGTAATTGTTAGTCTTGATGGAAAAAGTCAGCCTGATATCGCTATTGCAAACAGCAGACTTACACATATGGAAACATGGCAAAGAACCAACAGTACATAGCGAACCCGAGGAGGCACAAAGCTACAGGTATACTGGAATAGTAAATGATATCGGCTGCTTCCTGTGGGAGAGGTGTATGTAGTGGTATTCTGAATGTGGATTAAATATATGCAAAAAAAAGGGGGGGGTGCGTTTTTACGTACATAGTCTGACCGAGAGAGCTAAGCTGCAGTATAGCGAGGGCAGTAAATCCTGGAGGCCCGGAGGCAATGAAAGTTGTACCGGCAGCGGCACCTCTAATAGATGTCAACAAACAGATCGAGCAACCATAAGTAAACGGTCGCTTACCTGTGAAACCCATATCGAATTTCGCGATAGAAATGTATGGTTATAAACTACGTGCACAATCGCATCAATAACCTTGACATTCGGGCCCAGTAATAGAAAAAGCGTACGATAAACGCCACGGCCATTCCCAGTCCTTGAAAGATATATCCGAGAGCCCAGATGGCGAACGCACTCGTGAGAGAAGGGTCGATCACTCTCAAAGTATTGAGGGCTATTGTACCCACAAGCATCTATATAAGGATGAATTACTGACCAGCTTGGCAACGATAATATTCAATCGTACCAAAGGAAACACCAAGAAAGCGCCAGTCATCGCGTAGGAGCGCAATTGAAACCGCTCGCCCGACCCAAACCATATGAACGTCATGGAACTGCATAGGAGAACCGAAAGAACCAGATATGACCAAAACAATCCTTGAAAGCTACTCATGTCGGTCGCACCAAGTTCCCGGGCATAAAGAAAGATGCCGACACATATTGTCCCATAGTCCAGGGCAACGAGAGGCGCAAATAGAGGCGTCGAGGGTTGAATGATTTCAGCAAACATGCCCTTATGTATGCGTACTAGCAAGACCCACGTGTAAGCAAAAGCGGTAGTGAATTGTAATTGTGTGTACGTACTTGACAAATTTATCATAATAAGGATCAAATTTATGGAGAAAATCGCGACGTTGATTAGGAACAGGATTATTCTACAGCGTCTCAAGAATCAGCGGAACATGACACGAACATGGATAAATACTTACTCGATAATGGTAAGCCAATGTGGATGCCAATGAAGACCATGAAGAGTCACATACGTAGCACCTGTTCCAACTCCTGCAGCAAAGTTCTGCCACTTTGCTCCATAGATAGCCTTTCGAAGAAAATTTGTCGCAGTTCTCTGGATGAGACTTATCCTCTCGTTTTCGCCATAGACTGGGGGTAGATTGTGTGGAAAATGGATGTGATGGAGCAAGCGATGCGGAGGATGTCCATTCATTGGCTTGAACAAATCAAGTGGGATAGTTGGGGTTGAAGCTTGGAACTTCAAGAACTACTAGAAGATACAGACTTCCGGAGGAGTAAGGAAGCAATAAACCTGCAGCAGCTCAGATAGGAAGGAATCAGTCAGCGTGCGACCCAATTCCTGATGCTACTCACGCTGTGCTCTGCAGTGTGCATTCAATAATCTTGCTACACCATGTCCGTATGCGTGTGGCAAAAGCAATGTTGTCGCAGACCTGACCCGTCATGGCAGCAAGGCGGCCTAAGCCCATCCCAAGTGTTGCTCAGGGGACGTTTCCATTAAGGAGACAACACGCAAGTACGGGTCCCTCAACTCTAAGGTCACCCTCACTTGACGGGTAGTTGCCAGCGTGTCGTTCGTATCTTTTCCTCGTGTCGCACAATGTACGGTCGCATCCCGCTAGTGATATATCTGCCAACTCCAAGTCGTTAGCAATCTTGTTCAAAAGGCCGTGGCCTGTTGTACCAGGTCTGATTCCTCTCATCCGGATTGCTCTGTCCAATGTACTGATGTATTTGATTTGCTTAACGCCCCAAATTGGCTGGATCGTAAAAGTGCTCTAGGCCGACTATAGCGATGGAACATGCCGGTGACACATATATACAAGCTGCGTCCTGGAGATATTTCAGTACCGTTCTGTGAGTACGATTAGCAATTATAAAATCCAAATTCTTCCAAGTGTGAGCTTGAGGTGTCCAATATGTACACGACTATACTTTTTAGTGATAATTATGGAGAATTTACCATTTAAGCGACTAAATCCAGGACTTCCCAAGTCAACTTACCCTCATCTTTGTGCTTTCGACTCTGCCATCTTGCTCAATATTCATGCATTGTCAATACGCACAAGCAATGTAATAGCTACCCCAGAGGGTGAAAGCGGCCACACAGCTCCGGCTGGGCCACCACCTAACAATTTCCGGTCTTGGGATCCTCCTGTAGTCAGCCTAATGCAATCCACTACCGTTGACCCAACACCTTCAAGTTCTTTGATGAGAATCTACGCTCATCACAAGCCCACATCCTTTTATAGCCTCTCATGTTGTGTGTGTTGTGCATTTTAATGACAAATATTATGTGCTGCATTTATCGTTCACGGAGACTTGTCCTCTCATATCAGAGTCCGCCAATTATAGTACTACTGCACCTGACCTGCTGACCAATCAATTCTGGATTTCTCAATCTCTGGTTGTATGTACTTGGTATGAGCCTGCGAGAATTCAAATTTGGATGCACCTCGCTGAGCCTGCCTCCCTGGACATCCAGAATGGCTCAACTGCAATTCACCCGCAGCACCGTCATCCACGGTCAGCGGATAGTGCCCATCGTGATCATCGAGTATCGTAAGTCTTGTACTTCTCAGGCTCATGGTCCTTGGTATTACTTCAGCCTTCGTCCCTTGATCCTGTGCAGATATCGGCATATTGGCTGCGGCCCTTCTTGATTCTTTTCAAGATGCACGTAAACCTAGGCTGGTCAAACGCCGGTGACTTCCTATCTCAGGCGCGACGACGTACCTTCGTTCAGTAATCTTCGATAGCCTTTCTCATACGCTTTGCAGTCTTATTCCATTGAACGAAAGCGGTCATAGTTTCATCAACACCCATTTTTTCACTCAGAATATGTGTCACAGAGTCCAGTTCATTAGGCTCTATCGCACGGTCCACGGAACATTCATATGATATCTGCTAGAACCATATATAAATGCATCCAGGTCATAAGAGACAAATGTAATTGCAGCTCACCATGGACCTCGCAGGACTCACCACAGCATCACTTTCTAGGCGCGATGCATTTTGCCTGATAATAGCTCTTGGCTTTGTACGTTCATTAACTGTGACGATATTGATTGGCCTTCCCGGAACTCTAAGCACAACTTTACTACCGCACTTTGATCGTTGAATCTTTGGTATAGTTGTTGCCTTCTCAAACTATTATCTTGTTCTAAGTGTCTCTGTTGTTGGCTATCGGTTGTCTCCATTCCCCTCAGCTCGATATTAAGGCCCGATACTCCATGAGATATTCAAGCTCTGGGTGGTGTGTCCTCCGATATTGGTGTATGTACAACCATAAACATATCTTGCTTTGTAGGCATGGATCGACAGGAAAGGGAAAACATACATTCATCTCCAGAAACTTCACCAGAAGTACAGAGACGTGATAAGGATAGGCTGGTTAAATATCTGTCGTTCATTATCCATAATTTTAATTGACTTAGTGTCGGGGCCAAACTACCTTTTCATTCGCGATGTGTCAGTGATCGTACTACTCTATGGGACGAACGGCTTAGCTTACACAAAGGACCTCGTAAGTTTTTCTGATATTTATTGTGTCTCGTGAAGTACTCCCTACCACGCTAAAAGGTTTATCAGAACATTCAACGTCACCAATTCTTGTCGGTATCGGCGGAGAGTTTATTGACTCAATACTGCGGTGATCAAAGGATATGAAGCAGGGTTGCACCGCTAGTCGAACAGCTTGGAGCATGTGCGGGATCTCCTGTCGACCTATCTATGATGATGAGCTACTTCTCGTACATTCTACACTATCCGCCAATGCGAGCTCCGAGCACTTACTAAGACTTGATCACAGATATGACTTCAGAGTGCACACATTGCGTAAGATTCTCCCTATTCCCTTTTCAATCTTTAAGAAATCTGAATAATTCTTGTCGATTCAAAGATTTGGCGGTGGCAGTGAGATGCTCCAGGAAGGCGATGTAAAGGGCCTCTGGAAATTTCAAAGTGAAGCCATCATGTACGTCTTCAATATTTATTCCTTTGGAGAGACAGGTGAGCGCATATTTTATTCTATAGCTCTAGGGCAGTCCTTGGTCGTCTTACCATGTCACCTCCGTTCGCGTCCCTCCTGTTTGATCCCACAGATAATTCGAATGTCTCTTAAGTACGGGATGGAGAAAGCTGAGAAACGGCGAAACGAGGGTTCACAAACAAAAGATTTTCCTTGTCACTTGGTAATCCTGTTTCTTCCACTTTCTAAAGATGCATTTCTCATGACTCCGGACTTCTCTTTTGAACCTAGATTGACGAGGGTGGCATCGATAAGGAACCTCCCAGCTTGCCTCAAGTGCTATCCGATGGATCGGTGGCTATTAGAGCATGTATGCTTGCTCAATTGCAATGCACATTTGTCGAACAGTTCTTTCCACAGGCTCAGACACTACTGCAGTCGTCCTTAGCAATCTGTTCTTCTTTCTCATGTCGAATCGCCAAGCGTTTGCACTTTTGCAGGCAGAGGTTGACAAATTCTGTCCTCCAGGTGAGGATGGTTTGAGTACAAAGTTCCACGGAGATATGCTCTACTTGGCCGCGTGCATGTAAGTGATGGATTTCACTCATTCTCTTTCACTATTATGATTATGTTATAAACAGCAACGAATCTTTGCGTTTGCTACCTCCTGCTCCAGCAGGAAGCCAACGCGCATGTTACAAAGGGATGGGGGCTAAAATGATAGGGTCCTAGTAAGTGAACACCTGCGTGCCTTCTGTCCAGTGAATTTATTATATGCACAGCTACATTCCCGAAGAAACAGCCGTAACGGCCAATTTCTACTCCATGCATCACGACCCACGATACTTTTCCCCGGGAGCAGAAGTGTTCTGGCCCGAACGATGGCTTATCGCGGAGAAGAAAGACTACGTCGCCCTCCCCTCATCCCCATCTTTGTCGCCTTCTTCGACTTCGCTTACTCGTACAAAGGATTTTGTGCACAATGCGGACGCATTCGTGCCGTTCTCATACGGACCGGCGAACTGTGTGGGCAAATTCCTTGCACTGCAGGAGATAAGGATGGTCGTGTGTTATGTGGTGCAAAAGCTAGACATGAGATTTGCGGACGGGTACGAAAGCAAAAAGTG
>QGOD01002589.1:0-15393 GCA_003313065.1 Sarcodon sp. MG97 | reverse complement strand
GGGTTCGCAGCATCATCCGGCCCACGATATTTCAGGTTGAACCGCTCAGGCAGTTGAAAATCGAGCTGAATTGTAGCACACTGGAACGAACGATTCAGTGCGTCTTTGACTTTGATATCTATCTTTGGCCCATAAAATGCACCATCGCCTGGATTAAGCTCCCATTTACCAGGATAATACTCGTCAAGGGCTGTAGTCAATTGCTATGAAGACGTCCCCCATCAACGATCTGGCAAATGAGGGTAAAAAGTACTCACTTGTTCTGCAGCCTCCCAAGTGTCCAGAGTACCTAGGTAATTATCGGGTCGGGTAGACAACTCGAGAGATATCTCGAACCCAAACAGGCCGTAAATTCGTTCCATGAAATCGAATAATGAAGCGAGTTCACTTCCAATCTAAAAAAGGTGATTAAATTGTCGCATACATAAGGAGAAACAGAATTCCACACTTGACTAGGGGTGCAAAACACATGCGTATCATCCTGTACAAACCGTCTAACTCTAGTCAAGCCTGTCAAAGCCCCAGATGCTTCATTCCTATGAATGATTCCGAATTCTGCCATCCTTATTGGTAGCTCTTTGTAACTTCGATCTTTGGAATCAAAAACTAGGCAGTGTCCAGGACAGTTCATGGGTTTCAACCCCCATTTATCCTTCTCTACGTCTAGTGTAAACATATCGTCTTTGTAGTTTTGCCAATGACCTGATGTTTCCCAAAGCTTGCTATGGAACATGTTTGGAGAAATGACTAGGGAGAAAGATAAGTTCATTTTATGATCAAAGTCAATCCCCTCTTACCCTCTTGGTACCCTCTCTTACGATATTCGGCCTAGATTGTCGCATGAGCAGAGAAGCCACGCAGCCATGTTCGAATACATACTCGGAGCAACTCGATCAGAGAATTATATATCCTTGTTCCATGCGGAAGCCAGAAGCAGCTTCCTGGGCTTGCATCATTGAAGAAGAAGAGCTCTTGTTCCTAAAACAGCATGTACAATACTGTGATGAGAGTGCAAAAGTTTCGTGCCGCACCTTGCCTATCTTCCTATGGTCACGTTTGGCTGCTTCGGCAAGGAATGCCTTGTAATCCGCCAATTGCTTCTTGTCTGGAAACGAAATTCCGTAAATACGTTGCAGCGAGTCATTGTTTTTGTCGCCAAGGAAATATGACGCCGAGCTCTGGACTAAGAGTCAACTGAAATATCAAACGACATGGGCCGAATTACTAACCTTGGTGACCATAAAAGCCTTGATTTTACCTGTGTGTGGGATATGTGGGCCAACGCACAAATCGATCATCGGACCACATCGGTACACGGTAGTAGAGGTTCCATCTGGTATTTTTGATTCTATAATGTGTTTTTTGTACTTGTTGTACTGGAGCACATGCGTAAGTTTGCGAACTGGACATCTAGTAAGCTGAAGCTACTAACTTTGAACATCTTGAGGAGCGTTTCCTTTGGGACGACAATACGTTCGAACTTTTGTTTATCCTTCACAGCGAGATCACAGAGCTTTTCAAGTACAGGATAGTCTGTAGTGGTAACAGGTCTGTCCTCAATAGCCATTTCGTAGAAGAATCCATCGTCGGTGGGAGGTCCTATGCAGAGGTGGCATCCATAATGACGTTCTGCAGATTCCCCAAGTACGTGTGCGGAGGAATGCCAAAACACGCGCTTTCCTAGCATCACGGTCAAGTCAACGCCTGAATGCAAGTTTTTGATTTGGAACATAACATATTCACCTTCCGGGTTATCAAAATCGATAAGTTCTAACTTGCAAGACTTTTCTAACGGTCGTTCAAGATCCCAAAGCTCCTTATCGACCTTCGCAATGACGATTTTCTCAGACAAGCTCTTGGACAACTCCTTGGCGATATCCATGGGACTGGTCTCCCAGCTAGTTCCTTTCCTTTCCGAGCCGTCGGGGAGAGTGACCTGGATATCCTGACGTGGCTGCTCTTTTTATATCCCTCAACAAAAAAAAATAGACATTCCTCGAAACACTCAAACACTCTCACCTGCAACCCACTTATCATACTCTCCCTTCAACTGCTCAAACATGGTAATCCTATGATCGAAAAATGCAGGACGTGGATTAAGCTTTTTACAATCGTCATCAATGAAAAGGCCCGATATGAAACTAGATAGTACGCGCACCTCTAACGGATACAAAGATACCGGCTGATCTTTAGTCTTCTTTTCTTTGGGAGGAGGTTTTCTCTGATCAGTATGGGGAACGTCCAGGGCAGTCTGAGAAGACTGCTGAGTGATTTCTACGGGAGCTGCCATCTCGGATAAACGTCTGAGGCGAAGATGTGTGCGAGGAAAAAGACTATAGACAGCAGGGTGAAAACGGTGGGGATAAGATACAAAGAAGTGTGGTCGAAGAGCAGATCTTTGCATCCAATCTCAGCAGCCCTCGAGTCAGAAGTGACGAGTCACAATCTCAATTTCTCATATGGTTTGATGTGGGGTATCGGGGGTCTCCAAGCTCTCACGTCTTCACCGCTCTCATGTTGGTGGTGGGTGACTCAACGTGGATACTAGTTGTGCGCGGAACTGGTCAAGTTACAGGGTAGTAACTACATGAATTTATACCAGAGTGGGTCACTGTTCGAAACTCAACTAAATGCATGGTCATATACGAAGTTCCGCAACACTCCGTCTAATATTTCATGTTCACATTCAACAGGATGATTTTGACCCAAGAATAAGACTACATACAACATGGTACACAGCATCTGAAGCTTGTATTCTACCAAAAAGAACAGTGATGGAAGTGAAAAACAAAATAAGTAAAAATAATCTAGATGAAGACTGTAGCAACACTGCAGGTCTACAAAGGACGGTGGATGGATGGTGTGGGAGGTTATAAACTCGAAAGCGTTCAACGACAATAGAATAGAAAAGAAAATGCTGATAGTCGGCATCAAAGCCAAATTGAGTAGCTTGATGGTCATGGTTGAGCATTGGCCAAGGACAAATAATAGGATACCGAAGAGATTTGGTCGAGTAACACCAAGCCGCGTAATAAAATGCCAAGACCATGAGAGCATTTTGTTACGCGGCTTGGTGTTACTCAACCAAATCTCTTCGGTATCCTATTATAGTGGATTAACAATTTCGATATGATGCCGATACCATAACAGCGAGCTGCTTGGAGGAAGGATACGATTATCCAAACACCAGAGCATGTTAAGAGGATGGACTGCGGTGGATTTCGATATATGGTAGAGGAATAGTGGATCGAGGGACACCAGCACAGGTAATAAATAAGGGATAATGTAATCGAGGGCTTGTTCCTAGATGCATCTCATAATTACTTTATCCGTTCGTGAAGTACGAACAGTATGAGATGAGCAATCCTCGATGGAAGTAACAATAGTGTGATGAGATAGACGACCGGTGTAGGAGGCGACCAATTCATATATGTTGACTACTTTTGAAAAAGGGACCCTGCTGCATTGCAACAACAAGAACATCAGCAGGAAAGCTTTGATCTATGAGATATACTCACGCTGCATAATAGGCCCAAATTCAATTCCCCAAGATGACTGTCCTTTCTCTGGGTCCCAGCTTGCCATGTAAAATGCAGATACCATGGTGTATCCTAAGGGCAGGACATTCATTCTAAGCGCGCCCTTCTTGCTAGCTTTCTTCGACGCTTTTTCGTCGAGCTGAGCAATACGAGAATAATAACATCTTCCTACATTTTCTTTGACGCCTTCAAGGAAACTGCGATATTCAGCCGTTTTAATTGGAGTGTTCATAGACGAGTGGATGGTTGTTATAATGTCTTGAACAGTGATGAATGCATCTGGTGGTACATGATATTCGTCGGCATCTGCTAGAAAGACGGACGACGTGGCAATAGGAGTAGAAACGCTATACTGGAAGACGGGCGGTGTGGGTCGCACGTTAAACGCTGTAGGAGTACATGGCAGCACAACAGAATAAGTAGGCATAGAGGGTGGAGGTGGAGCTGCTTGAGGAGCGACGTAAATATACCATGGAAGTAAAGAAGACGTGATGAAGAGGTTTGAGATTGGAGGAGAGGTTGCAGATTGGTTGAGATGTTCGGGCGGGATTTTGGACAACAAGACGGGTAAGGGCAATGACAGGTCGAAGGAGGGTTGAGAAAGAATATAATGAATTGACGGTAATTGAGTTTGGACAAATTGCTGGGGAAGGTCTGGGACAAAGTATTCAAATTCTGCGGACGGGCTAGGGGGTGTAGAAGGGCCGTGTGACTCCTCTGACGCGTTCGAAGATGAGGAGGAAGGCACCGAGACATCTGACTCAGTGGGAGATGAACGCGGGGTCGGAGGAATGGGCGTAAGAGGGAGTGGTGGAAACGGAGTTGGGGAGGTTGGAGTAAGGAACAGGACATGATTCCTTGTCATTGGCTGAGCGAGAACAGTGGGTGTTGTTGGTATCGTATACATTGAAAATTAGATGCAATAGAGCTTGGAACGAGAAGGAAAAGGAGGGAGTGGGATGAGGCAGAGGCAGAGAGAAGGGGGGACGGTTGTAGAGATAGGGAGAGAAATGAGAGGGTCAGAATAATAATGAGAAAAAGTTTATTAGGGGAAGCTCATGATACGTAGCAACCAGAACGGAATTGGCCAGTGTGCATTTCCCAGGTCTACAAGTCACTTTGATACAATATGCTTTATCAGGAAATCTTATCATCATCAATCCTCGCTTCCCTGGCCGTTACCAAGCCTTCCATGTTGTTGCAGTGCCTTGGGAACATGACTCGACCATCTTTCTTCCTGCGAGCCTTGACGCTACCTCGCCTCGCGGCCAAGAAAGAATCCGTCGGAATGTGTCTATCTGTCACGTGACTGCTCTCGGTATTGGGGGGCTCCACTTGATAGTTCATATAACGAGTCTACAGAAAACAGTTGGAGACTGCAGAAAAAAAAACTGAATCCATCCAATGTGCAATGACCAGTACCCTTCGTAACCAGATCCAGTTAGTGAGACATCTGAACAGTATGCAGTAACGTTCTTGGTATTATTCGTTCGATCACGGAAAGCCCAGAGAACGAAGTTGCCCCGCACCGGCACGGCTGTAATACTTCCAAGCAGTGGGGATCCGCGTCCGTTACCGGATCAGAGAGTAACCCAGGTTTTGATGATGCGCATTCAAAAGTTCACGTATTTCTCCGTAACGCCACATCAATGTGGATTACATTGAGATGTGAACTAACCTGATCATCGCAATCAAGTGTGCCAACGGTCTTCACGGCGAAATACCAGACAATCTTACGGTTGATTCAAGACTGGCCCAATTGAAAGTGGCTGAACGCTTTGCTACTATGGCGATAACAGCCATATAACACGCCACAGAATTGCCATTTGACCCTACCATATGTTGGGAAGTTGGGATGGAAGGATGACGGAGAAGTATAAATATGATGAACGTGAGGTGGACCCGGGCTTGGGCGTTTTGATGCGACAGGCGAGATCACGGACATTGTGGCGTTGAGAGCTAGGATGATTGAGTATAGGTATGCACAGCTAGGAACGAAAGACATACAGTCTGCAGACCCGTCGCCAAATGAGCTTGTTCCAAAAAAAGGGGACCAATGACCGGGAATAGATATGACAATCCTAGGGATTGAAAATCATATAGGTAGTCATAGCTGCGCCAATTCAAAGTATAGAGCGATGATTATGATCTGGATGGGTTTCTGCAGGACCAAACGTTGTATATCGCGACACATGTAATTGCGATGATGATAATTGATCCGATTACAAGGTACTCGCCCATCCCGTCGTGTCGCCCAAGCCTGCCTGAGAATCAATAGCCGTCCCAAACCAACCCGAACTCCTGAATCCCGGTTACGTGGGCTCGGCAGGACACAAGCAAATGTGTGTTCAATTGATGTCCTGTATGCCACCGATTATAGTACGATATCGCAGTTCACGTCACTTCACCATCAGCGATCATCATCATGCAATGGATCATCCCTATATTCCTAACCTAAAACAGTTGTCAGCTCTCATGGTAACAAATACGATAAACAGCAGTGCAGAGTGATGACCTTTGTTACCCATAAACTACGGTCGCGGAAGTCCTATTAGGAATGTATACACCACAATACAAATGCGAAGTGGAAGATGATCACGGTATTTCGCTGGGATTGTAGCTGGTGACCTCGAGTTCCCGTAGCCATTCTGCAGTAGTCGTACGTAACTAGAATCGACTAATATGGGTTCAGCACTCGCGAAATTAGACCGTGCTGTAGGTATCAGATGTTGAAAAGCCTTTATCATCTGCCAGTGTGCACCAAGTTGATAGCATGCCCTTCCTCATTTTGATGATTTGAACACACCACTCACCTACAAGGCTACTCATAAAATGCATCAATCAAATCCTACGATTTAAGAGTTGCAGATTTAGAAAGAAAGGAGAGTAGCTTGTTACATGGACGGTGATGAATTGCCTTCTAACAGTTAGCTTCAAACTCAAAAAAGAGTTCAATTCCGGACGCCAAATCTGGCAACAGATCGCCGCATCTTGGGCGCGCCAGCCACAACTTTAACTCAGCCCACTCTACTCTCAACCACCAGTAGGCTGCCTGAATTCTGCCAGCGCGTCTTTTGCTTTCCATCACACTGTCTTGCTTTGTCATACTTGTTCTTTTGCAACCATTGCTTTCACTCTTTTCTGAAGTACTGCAATATTGGATTTTACTCTTGTAAGTCCACTTTTTTCATAAAATTTTTTTGGGCATATTTTCTTGTGGGAATCTGGGTATATATGCCTTGGGTAAATGATTAATGTTCCAAATCAATGATCCAGATGCTTGTATTCTGTTTCTTTTTTTGAACTGTAAAACTGGATATCTGTGCCCATCAGTGAGGCTTCCCACCTTGATCAGGTTTTTTTACCAAAACTGATTCTCTTATAAAGTTTTATGATCAGAGGGAGAACCTTGCCTAATAATAATCTTAATTCTCTCATGGCTCAGGCTCTAAGATCTCCTGTAAATCAATCAAGTAAGATTTTGTTATTTTTTTTTCAATTAGGTTGCTAAACCCATATTTTTGCAGGATTATTTCAATCCTCTGAGCATCTGAGAACCCCAGATAATGCCCTGGTGGGTTCTAGACAGAGGTTGAACAATCCTAGCCAAAGTCTTCTTGGCTCTTCCATGACTGAACTATCACTGTGGACAACTCTTGAACCCAAGAATAGCTCTTCATCCAAAGATGAGGATTTTGTAATTCAGTCATCCTCACCTAAGGACAGGAAGACTGCTCTGGAGGTCTCACATAATTTTCAATCAGGATACCATTCTCTCCCAACAACAATGTCCACTATCTCAGATACAACCATACCTGCCTTGCCTAAACTCAAACACTCAGAAAAACCAAGAGCATCTTACTTTGATGGTGTTGTCATTCCCAAGATACATGTCAGGTCCAAGACACAGAGTCCTAAATCTATGAAGATTGGCCCCTCAACTAAAGTAGCCAAATATGCCCACAAAAATTTGAAGCATGGAATCATGAAATGTGATTCACTAGCATCAGCCCTCTCTGGTTCATTTGCACAAAATGGAATAGAAGTGCTGTCACTATCCGAAGATTTACTCCATGTTTCCCAACCTCAGCCTCGTCGATTGCAAAACCAACAAGCTATCCCGCCGTCAGTGCGACCGGATCACGATCACGTTTCCTCCCTTCCGTTCCTGCGCTCCACCCATATCATAGATCGGGAGTTGTATACAGTGGAGGCGCAGATTATATATCCTTCGGGCGATGTTTCGAATGATAGCCACCCAGCGACCTTGTCGTTACCGAATCGTGCCAGCCAGGGCGACCTTGGAACACACCGGAGGACAAGAGTGGGGACTATGTCAGAAGACCAGGGCGGGGTCGCAGAGTTTGTGGAAAGACTGGAGAAATTGTTTGGCTCCGGAGACATTCATAGAGGATCTGGTAGGAAGCCGACACTGGTGCGTCCCAGTTATTCAGAGCTATATTGGAGCTTCATAGATGCTTTCCAAAGCGGGGGACACAAGTATCAGCAATCGCCAGTGAATCTGATACAGGGATAGCGTCTGACGCCTCCAGGCAGATGGCTGGATTAGCTCCATCTGCAGTGGGGAAATCAAGGATTGGCAAGCGCAAGCGAGTAGACAGTGATGAAGAAGTTGAATCTCACGTCTCTGGAAGGGCAGAGAAGAGTGCTATGATTTCGTTAAATGTAGCCACAGAATGGGCGAAGATCCTCCAGAAATTAATTAAAGGTAAAGTGGCAGTAAGTCAGCAGGTAATGGATTGTTGTTCTTTGAAATAGCGAAATTGAGCTGAAGAGGTTGGCGTAGGAATTGGCGAAGATATTCGAGACTGTCATTTTGGTCGGACGAGTGGAGATATCAAAAGAGATATTGAAGGTAAAGTCGTACAGAAGATCTCGTTAATTCACGACGCATGACGGCAGAATGTTATAGGAATCTGGATTGTACCAGCGCATATTACAGCTGTCCGAACTTGGGGAAATTCCGGTATTTGATGGAAGAGATCTGCGAAGTGAAGCAGAAGCGCTAGTTGTGAGATGGAGAGCTGTTGGAGGATTCGCTTAGCGTGATACAGGATTCATGAAGTTCATACATAAAATCGACTGTAAATGTTACCTCAGACGAATGCACACTAATCTGGACCACACGCTGCAGCGATTGACAACGAGGAAAAAACATCTATCTGGTAACTGATTTGAATAATAATGTAGAAGTCATGGGCTGGAACGAATCACGCTGCGTTAGACAGTAAACATGTACACAAATAATTAACACAAACATGTTTGCAGTAGATGGATTTGAAGGTTCCCGCTGGACAAAAATCACAATGTCCATCAACTACGCAATAAATTTTGAGTGAGTCGCGAACACAGAATGGACCCTCTCAACAATCTCCGCCTTGCCTACCGGGTGCTTGAAGACCGCGGCAATACTGCACTTCTCACCCAGCTTGGTGATGCTGAACGTCTCAAAGGCTCTCAGGATGAGGCTATATCCCTTGTCCACGCTATAGAACAGGTAACCAGCCAATTTCCTTAGAAAAGATAAGAAACAATAATGCAGAATAAATCAAACAATTACCAGCATGCCCCACATTTCTCCTCCGAAGAGCTTAGCCTAATCCTTCGAAACATCAATGCAATGATCCACGAGCTTGACGAAGCTTGTCACCGCTCACTTGATCCACCGTCTGCCCCACCAATTGACCTCACGCACCGTTTACGCACTGGTAAGCGTGGTAGACCAAAGTGTTTCCGTTGTATACGCCCGCCTCCGAAGATGGCTGGAGCGCCATGGACACGAAGGTAAGCAAGGCGTATACTCTCTCGAGACGCCTTATGACCAGTTGCCGCTAAGCTTCCTGCTATCATGCGTCGACCAAAGTAGGGGAATCGGTGGAGGATTCCTGCAATTAGGTGGTCCAACTTATTATCAGAGAGTGTAGGCGGTGGGTTGGCGGCTGGTGAGAGGGAAGTGAGGGAAGTGTTCCTGAAGCTTGATGTTTCAAACGGGGATGGGGTCCTGGGCTGGCAAACCCATACTCGAGCATCCTGCGTCGAAGGGTACGAGAAGAACATCCGTAGAGGGGTGCTAGGCGTGTGAGGCTTCGCAATTGGATGGATCCAGAGAAAAGAGTAGGATCTGGTTGTCGACACCAACGAGGGGGTGTACTTACCATGCTGACCATCGTGATGCCAGAGTGAGTTGGCTCGGGAACCTTGTAGCATGCTATAATTCAACATCCAGGTTTGATTCGATGGAAAATTGTCATCCACGCCTTCATCGACGGCAAGTCAAGAATGGTCGTCGGTATCAGAGCGCATAATAATAACACTGCAAATACCGTTCTTCAGCTCTTCTTGCATAGCATCTCCGTACATGGCATCCCAAGTAGGGTCCGGGGGGACCATGGCACTGAGAATGTCGAGGTTGCCAAGTGGATGGAAGCCAATCGGGGCTCGCAACGGGGATCCTATATCTGGGATCGGTCAGTTCATAATACCAGGATTGAGAGAATTTGGTATGATGTTACCCAAGCCTTTGGGAAGAAATGGAAAGATTCTTCATTGATCTCGAGGCTCACCATGGATTGGATGTTTCCACCTCAGATCACGTCTGGTTAATACACCACTTATTCCTTCCAGCCATCAATGATGATGCTATATCCTGGGCTGCGAGCTGGAACTCTCACAAGCTTCATGTTCACGGTGAACCCCTGCAGACGCCAAGAGAAATGTTCTTTTTCAGTATGTTGCAAGACGGACCAAGAGGTTTGGACAATGGCACCTACTTTGCTGACGACGAGGACACAGCTGCTTTCGGTATCGACTGGGAAGCAATCCATGACCCACGGCTCATGCGACATTACCTCAGACATAACCCTGGAGAAGATCATGAAAACCCCTTCGATACATCTCCCAAACACTTATCAGAAGTCGTATGTAACTCTCCAAACTGTCCACTGACGCCAGAGAAACTGTCTGCACTCGATAACCAGCTATCTGTGCATGTGGATCTAAATTCTCAAAAACATGACCATTCGCCGTCATATATGGCTTGTAGCATTGGATATATGTATGACCTTCTTTACTACAGACGCGTAATATGTCCGTTAAAAATCTATTATACACCTTTTCTTAATTTTTTATGTAATGCTAAATTGGTCTCAGCTTGGAGTTATTGAAATATTGCGTTATTGGTACGCTCCTGGCTGGCACTTCAGACGCATTAATCCATTCCAATAGCCGATCTCGCACCCCTCTCATCTCTTCCTCCATATCACCATTCATCGCATCATCATCTTCCGTCAGTCGCAAAAACTCCCAAACCCGAAAGTACAGTGTGATCCGATTCTTCCAACTCCCATACACCAAGCCCATGCCTTCTACCAACTCTGGAGTCCGAAGAATAAACCCCTCAAAGTCTGTATAAGCACCTGGGAAAACCCTGTTCTTAGAATAAGACACACGCATGCCAAACCTGGCTCCCACGGCGAGTAGTATCGGTACCTGTACGAAGTCTCTGTATGCTGTCGACCAATCCATCGCCTCATATTCCGCAATGAGCTCTATCTCGCGCGCAAAATGCTCGTGCATGAACGCGCTCAATTTTGACTCTCGCTTGTGTGAGATCGTAGCCCCAGGTTCATTAGGTTCAAAGTTCGAAAGGTGGTTGTCTTCAGACAGGGTGGATGGTATGTGGCTGGCACCATTGCAGGCGCGATCCCGGTTGCTGACATGGGCCTCGTAACTGCAAGGGACCCAGCCATGATTGTAGGTGGTACGCTATCCGATCTTCCTAGCGCTGGCATACCGGTCGGTCCTGGATCTGTCAGTGCAGAAGTGTCCACCGATTCGTCTATGAGCTTTCCCAACATATTACAAAACCTCACACCGTCCTCCTCATTAGTAACACTTGCACGTAACTCTTGGTCCACCACATTCCCTGCCATCGGAGCAGTCACATGCAGGCGGGGTCTCTGCACCGGATATAGTGACATCAATAGTGAAGCCAGAACCTCGTCGGTCGTTCTAGCATCTCCTTCTCCAACTGGCCTGGCAACTACGTCTGTATCGATGGGGACGGTTAGTATTTCGTGAGCTGATTCCGTATCCGTACCTGGCGGGTGACCCCCCCCCCCCCCCTCCGCTTCATATTCTTCGTTCCTTGCAACGTCTGGTATCACCTCATCACCTTCCGCTACATCCTGTTGCACAGTATCTGTAAAAAAGGAGCCATACCTATTAGTGCCACACGTGCGGTACTTAGATTATTACGTGTCGGAAATACGTACCGTTGCCAGATGAACTATGCTGCTCACGCCTGTTCCTCAATTCTGCCATTGTAAACGAGCCGTTCCTGGGAAGAAGACGTCTAACAGTACGCGATGATCGACGGATAGGCTGAGACATTATCAGCTGGTTAGTAAGTCGAGACGTTGCAGTTGATCCCTCCACCTGAAAAAAACGGATGTTACCAGCAGATTCATTTCAACCACTGCGGGTGCAATACTTATCAGTGCATCTCAGAAATAACAAATGAAAACGCGGTAATTTCTCACCAAACAAAATCTCAGATAAGATTGGAAGGCTATATTTACTGTTGTCGGCTTGCAACCATGTAGTAGTACAGAAAACCGCAGATTAGTTCCGCTCCAAAATGCTTCACACTGGGAGGCAACTGTAAAGATTAGACTTCTAGTGGTATAATCTTATTACACTGAATTAGAGTTCACCTGCTTCAGACAGTACACATCCTCTTTTCAGGCTCTTAAATCTGAATCTTGATATATAAATATCGAAGTGTAGGAGATTATGAAGAGAGGTTATATCGTTTTCTCGAAATTGGTATAAGCAGTAGCAAATCAGTTTCATCTAAGTAAGATATAAAAGAATGGCGCAAATTCATTTACCCCTGGTAAACACATGAAGATATCAATTCAACCCTTTTACATACTTTTCTTAATAAAAACCTGAAAGCAAATTGTGATCAATTCACTCACACGGTTCACAATTTTGGTCCCCGTACTCATGACCTCAGTTGACACTATCCTTCACACTATTCGACAATTGTGCGCTTTAAACACGTTAGCACATCGAACACATCAGTCATGTCCCCATACGGCTTGCACAATACGAATGCTTTGGCAGATTGTTAAACAAATTCACGATATACATACAATCTGCTTACTCCGTGTGTCTTTAGGGCGGCAATATTCTGGCAGTCTGTTGAGAACGCGCACGAGGGGTTCATTATCGTCTACGAACCAGAGGGGAATGGTCAAGGTTTTCACCAAATGTAGTGAAGGCGATGGTTCAAGGTCCCTTTAACCTTTGTCAAGCGACCTGAGCGTTCGAACTTAACTCGTGTCTGATTTGAAAGTAGATGTTGCTGCTTACCTCTGAAACTTATGTCTCTTCTACGTCTCCATCTCGACCTGAATAAACTGGTCCACGTCCGCAAATGGAGCCCCGTTAACCAAGTCCGAATGGAGACTGGAATGGGCGAAATTGCAGAGTCGAGACCTGGATGAAGACGCAGTCACGTATCGTATCAATAACATCATCAACTGGCCAAGTTAGGATACTAGCCGATGGAAGCAAAATGGTCTGTAGAATCAAGTATAATTACACACTCGTATAACCAATAAAGAATATTAACTTACTCGCATAGGCCCATGCCCTAATAGCCCATCACAAGTGCAAGGCACTTATAAGACGACTGACCCATATATATGATTCATAGTAGCGGGATTTATTAATCTATATAATGGCTAGGTTCTTATATCCATCACAAACGTTAACAATGGTTAGAACTACGGGCATAAGGCCCAGCTACCTACAGGGCGATCAAGAGGGGAAGGTCGTGGTAAAGGAAAAAGAGAAACAAATTCCACGAGAATCCATATAAAGACCGCGCCTCGGGGAATGCCGCGAGTCCCATTTTGGGAAATGAGGGCGTCGTTTGCCTCCGTGCCGCCGCCACCGTAACTTGCGGCAACTCCCGAGGCGCGGCCTTTATATCGATTCTCGCGGGATGTATCTCTCTTTTCCCCGTTCCCCCATCATCTCCTCCTCTTGCCCTTCCCTTCAAATATCTTAACTAACAAGATCCTTAATGTAATCATACCTTTGTAGTCAGTATTATAAATACTTGTGTCGCACTTGTTAAGTTCATTACTGCTGTAAGTTAATTTAAAAAAGTTGGTTTGTTGGGCTCACATACAACCGCTGCTGCACCGTGTCGAAGACGTGGGCATGCAGGGCAGGTATGGAATGTGCAATCACTCTTCCTCGGTATTGTTTTCTGACCTCCACTTCTTGGTTAGACTATCGAAATTTTTCACGCTCTCCCAGATTATGTGGAATCCAACTTGCCTCAACCAAACCTTTGTGGCAGTCGGTTTAATCGAGCCCCGACGGTGAGGATGCTTCGTGTGGGCGTACTAGCCCACACCACCCCTTCGCCCTGCCACAAGGGGCGAAGGTTATAGCATTACGAGGATCTTCATCAGAAGCACTCCGTGTCGGGTTTGCTTTATCACCCCATATTGGCTCTTTCGCTAAGTCGAACCTTTCTTAAGATTTACAACCCGACTTATACAATTTCAGTGAACGTAGAATACTAACACATTTGTTATAGGCCCTCGATGGTCCTTATCATCTTGCTCGATTTAATGGACCATAGTGAAGGGAGGAATGACCATCTTTCTTTAGGTTACACCATCATTTAGGATTTAGAGCACCACCTGCGTCTTCGATTTCTTCATTCTATCTCCGTAATCAAACTCTCAGTTTCATATCTTTCCTACTTCACACGGGTTCCGAGATGGATTGTTTTTTACATAAACTTCACAAGATTCAAACTATTATGAATAATAAACATGGCTGGTCGTCGTGTCACTTATTTTTGAGGTCGCAGTCCAATAGCATTAAGGGTGGAGAGTTGACAAGGAATATCGATATCGATATCCCTTACAAGTTGACGGGAGTTCCCGAAGCGAGTGGGAGACGATTGGCGTTGTGTTTTGTTTCTTCCCTTCCACACCTGCCTTGCAATATCATTGCAGTAGGTGCTAGTTATCAGTTCAGAGCGACTAATTCATCAGGCACAGTATCCAATCTACGATGTCGTCGACCCGTGCGTTCTTGTTGCGTCAATCAGGTTTTATCGATTATGAGGCAAGCGTTGATTCGAATGGGGACGAGGATGAGCCGTCGTCTGGGGACAGTGACTACAGTACGTGGCATCCCATCAAGAAATAAAAACACAGACTGATTCATTATTACGTTGCTTAGAATTCTTGGACAATGAGGAAGACGTCAGTGACATTGGTTCATATGAGCCCCCCGCAAGATGGGATCTTTTGAAGGATGGTGATCTCACGGACGAGAAGCTCCGTCAAATTGCCTTGGAGATCCGTGCTCGTTACCGAGTCCCTGCAAATGAACACGACTCTCATAGAGACGACGATGGAGACTATGATGAGGTAGTTCCCACACTCCCAACGGTTGGGGATGTAGGGCTCTGGCGCGTTCGCGTATTGGTAAGCCACCGATGACACCTGCTACACCCTTGTGCTAGTCTAACTATTCTGGGTCCAAGGATGGTTGCGAACAGGATGTGGTTCTTACCATCCTGCGAAAGCAAGACAACGACCAAACTTCGGCTCAATCGGTCATCCCGTCTGCCTTTACACGGGACTCCATCAAAGGATTTATCTATGTCGAGGCTCCATCGCCACTCGCCATATCTCGCGCTTTAGAAGGAATTGGAGGGGTTCTGAGGTCGCAAGGTGTCATTCAAATTGATCTGGTCTCTCTAGACGATCGTATCCCCCTGTTAAAAATGAAA
>QGOD01002587.1:215-11396 GCA_003313065.1 Sarcodon sp. MG97 | reverse complement strand
TGGTAAACCTCCAAATCTCGAAAATGTCAAACCTTGGGAATCGTGAATTTGGGTAAACTTACTCATCCGGGCAAGTTAAACTTACAAAGTCGTGAAGGTTGATTTGTCAGATTCGATTCACAATTGAAAGGATGTCGTGTGTACTGGCCAGATTCAAAATCGATTTCCATCGAAAGAGATATAATTTTTGTGCCAATTCAATCTGAAGAAGTCATGATAATTCTAGATCATTCACCGATTATCTCCAAAGCTACTCCTAAATCGATTCCTACAACAATCTCTATTCCTAGTTCTATTTCTTCTTATCCATCTCCTATTCCTTTATCAATGAAACCTCCATCTCTATCATATCCTTCGGTTCCATTGATTCCGAAGCCAAATAAAAAGAAGAAGAAGAAGTCATGGAAAGCTTGATGGAAGAAGCACCAATTCAAATCAGGAAAGCTCTTGAACTTCGTTGATCAAGTCACGAGAAAAAGCCTTCAGATTACTTCAAGAGATTAGTGGCTGGAGAAGGAACAAAAGAAGGAAAGAGTAGTGGAAAGATGCTGTTAAGTTGTATAAATGATAAGAATGAAAGTCCTAGCTATGCGCACGCTACCATGAATACTCCATTTGGTAAGCAGAATACAATCGAAGAAGTGCAGAAGCGGAACGATTGGGAAAAATGGGAAGAAGCGATTAAAGAGGAGATAAGCAGATTAGAATCATTCGGAACTTGGCAGTTGATCAAGCGACCTACCAACACCAATATTGTTGGATGCTGTTGGGTTTTTAGAGAAAAACATGATGCTAAAGGAAAAGTAGCGAAATATCGTGCTAGACTTGTCACGAGGGGTTTTACGCAAGAATTCGGAGTCGATTATGGAGAAACATTCGCACCGGTCGCCAAATTACCTTCAATTCGAACGGTAATCGCATTAGCGATTCAATATGACTGGGAACTTCATCAAATGGACGTCAAATCAGCATATCCAAATGGCAATTTAGACGAAACTATTTATATGGAGATACCACCCGGTTATAATCCGCCAGATTCAGAAGGAAAAGTCTGTCGATTAATCAAAAGTCTTTATGGATTAAAACAGGCTGGATGACAATGGTACAAGAAACTTTCCGAAACTTTCTTTTCGATTCACCTTGCCTGCTCTCAAATCGATCACACAGTATTTTATAAAAAGGACGGTACAGGGACTACGATTATTTGCTGTTCAACTGATGATCTCACCATGGCTACCAATTCTCCGGAATGAATGATCAAAACTCGATCGCTTCTTAAAAAGAAGTTCGAGATGACAGATATCTGAGAATTATCTTGGATGCTAGGAATAAAGATCGAAAGAGACAGAAAACAAAAGATCGGAACGCTGAGTCAAACAGCGTATATTGATTGCATTATCGAAAAATTCGGAATGCAGGATGCGAAATCTTTGCTCGTTCCACTTACTATAGGTCAAAAATTATCAAAATCGCAATGTCCCGATACTGCCGAAGAGCGACAAGAAATGCAATCGATTCCTTATCACGAACTTATCGGCTCCTTGATGTATGCCGCACTGGGAACTCGCCCCGATATTTGTTATGTGGTGATGTTCTTATCTCAATTTTTGCAAAATCCCGGTCAAGCACATTGGAGCCAGGCTAAACGAGTAATAAAATATTTGAAAGGCACGAGAGAAAAAAAACTCGTTTATTATGATAAAAAAGGAACTATCGATGATAACGAGATAGAAGGATTTGCCGATGCGAGTTGAGGAAACGATGAAGATGATCGACACTCCATATCTGGATATGTGTTTACCAAATATGGGGGCGCTATTTCATGGTCTTCGAAAAAGCAACATATCGTCGCTTTATCAAGCACAGAAGCCGAATATATTGCTTTGACTCATGCGACGAAAGAAGCGATATGGCTTCGCACATTGCTATCCGAGATTTATGACGGTCGCTACTCAGAAATGAGTATTCCGATAAATTCGGATAGCAGCGGTGCTTTAGCGATGGTGCGTAACAGCGCTTACCATTCACGTACAAAGCATATCGATATACGCTATCATTTTATTCACGAAGCTTCCGCGAATAAACTAATCGATCTTCGATATCTTCGAACCGAAGATATGCCCGCAGACGCATTAACAAAACCACTTACTCGGGCACGATTGGATCACATGTTGTCCTATATGGGTGTCATTAATATTTGAGGGGGCGTGTCAGGATAGGACTGGAGATCAAATATTAATCTTTCACCGATTGGTTTATTTCTTTTTTATTTATCTCTCATTTTTCCTTTACTTTTCGACGCGCATATTCGGCTATTGCCGATTTATTCTCACGATCGCACATTTTATCCAAAAAAGGTAACGGCTCGTCTCGACAGATCTCGAGCGATCTCGAACGATCTTTTTCGTCATAACTACCTGTATCCGCCTCAGATAAAGGCGCGATTTTTTAGTTAAGACTCCTTTCTTTCTCCCTCAGTAACTTACCAAAGCACTGAGGTTCGTATTCTTTTTGTTCTCTTATTTCCATTATTAAAATGTATATTAGATTTATTATCTTCGATATTTAGTCGTCATAACCTTGATAATCAATCCCAGTGAAAATCGGACCTAGGTAAAATGAATGGGAACAAGGTGCAACAATTTAAATCTAAGTAGAACGAGACTTTTCTCGATTATCCTGGAAGGCTTAGTTATATTTAGACAAATTGCGTCGTGCAACGTGCAACGTGCAACTTACTATAAAGGGTAATTCTGAGTGTCGGCAACAATCGCCATCAATCTCTCGATTACTCACGATCCCCGACCACTGACGATCGGCGCTGATTGCAAACAAACCCAACTTCACCTAGAACCTACGATCGCTGCCAATCGCACAAAGCCGATGCAAGCCCCATCAATGTTAAGCTGAGCGAAGCTGCCGTCATCTAGGGAGATGTCCGGGCTGAGTCTGTAGTCTGCTCTAAACCTCATTTCTCACACAACACAAACGCTACAACTTTTGCAACTCCAATCTCGACATTCGTCGTCGGTGCACAAGACAATTGTCCTTCAATTAACAAATGGTGCACTTTGTGGTCATTCACTTTCGGTATAAAACTGATGTGTGCATATGCACATAGGATACTACAAAAGCCTCATTAAACTTGCAAAAGTTATCAAGGTTTATATCGCCTTCTGGACAGGCTCTTTGTTATTTCGTATCATCTGACTTTTACTGCGTGCAGGGCCTTGGAAGGACAGGTTCAAGAGGAGGTGTCACCCAAGTCAGAGTAGAGTTCTTGCATGATACGTCGCGATCACTTATCCGAAATGTGAAAGGGCCTGTGAGGGAAAGCGACATCTTGGCCTTACTAGAGAGTGAGCGTGAAGCTCGGTGGGTTCTTTCTCAAGTGGGAGCGGGATGAATACTGATGGTTTCGCCTTTTACAGTCGTCTACGCTAGCCCTGCACCACTTTTCTCATGTATTATTCGCTCATGGTCAAAAACAACTCCCTCATACCCATCAATCGTTGTATCTGGTCATGCTTGTGCATAGATCAGGGGCCCAGACCATTCGACGCACGCTGGCCATCTCAGGTGTCATGACTGCTAAGCACCAGGATCACAGTGATGCCTAACAGTGTGAAAACGCCCGTGTGCTTCCGCATTCACACGACGGGGACCATCCGCTGGATAAGGTGAGTTTGAGAGATCAACCGAAACTGGGTTAAAGTTATCATAGCAGAAAGTCGGTGGAGAGTCTAACAAAGTCAAAGTCTGACTTCAGCAACAGAAGCGATGCAATAGGAATGACATATATATAAATTATAAAAATCATATAATATGTCTCTGGTAGTATATCGGCTAGTACACCCGCCTGTCATATAAGATAACGCGGGAGAGCGGGGTTCGACTCCCCGCCAGAGAGACATTATTTTTTTGTCCAGCATACGATTTCATTTGGCCCTTCGACATTACTCAGGAGTACGCAAAGTCATGTCCGCGGACAGACCTTCCGCGCATTTGTCGTCGATTCATTGCCATGTTGTCGATGCTTCTTAGGTGAAAATGGAGTAAAGTAACGATCCGACCTATGACAGGTTTGGATGTAGTAGGATCAAGATAAGTCAGATCATGTTTGAACCCCGGCAATACAAGAAAGGGAGGGAGGTTTCACTCAGCAGCATACACACACGGTTCTAAACGAGTTCAGCTAGTAACGTCTTTGGGTCAATCTCAAATTCGCAAGAGTTCAACAACACAAGGTCAATATTGATTCTCCAACGATATCTTCAAGGATTGATTTGTCTCGTTATAGATCGTCTTCAAGACCATCCTCTATCATCTTAGCATAGTCCTCGTAGCTCGCGAATGTTGGTAAGGACCTCAGCTTCTTCCTCGTGCTCTGTTTTTCCCCTTCTCTTTTCCTCTTACTTTTTGCAGTAGATGATCCACCAAGACCGCCCCATTCTTCGTATCCCTCGTCTTCGTTGTCTTTGTCGCTAGCTTCAGATCCATCATATTGGATCAGGCCGTCAGCAAAGGCTTCGTCCAAAGGAATTAAGTCATCTGCGTCAGACCCTTCGGCCAGTGACAGGTCATCATCAGCTTCATCGCTACCCTCTTCGTCATCCAACCCGGAAGGTATGTGGTCGCTGTCCTCAACGAGATCATTGTCAACACCAAGATCTGGCATTGAAGCCTTCATAGCCTAAAGACACAAAGCGTAGATATCAGAGCGCGCGTCTGAGGTAACGAGTATCCTACCTTCCATATTTCAGCCTCACCGTCACCTTCACTATCTTCACCACTCCCATTGTTACTGGCGTCGATATCTTCCTGGTCTTCGTCACCACTTTCCATTTCAGGTCCGGTTCTCCCTTTTTTTCGCTTGTCAACCTTAGCGGCTTTTGCTCTTTCTCTCTCGTTCTTCTTATTAAAATAATTGTGGAAAAATAGCTAAAACGTTGCACAAAATCAACGAGATTGTTTCAGCGCAGAGATGTATCTTACCTGATCGACAGGAACGTCCTGGGCACGCCTCTTCCACCAAGTTTCATCATTAACAGCTTTGCCATTTCCGCTGCCATAATCGCCTACCTCGCCTTTGAGCAATCGCACGCCGCCTCCACTCAAGTTATCCCCTGCTGCAGGTTGCATAGCACTGGACCCTTTAGCTTTAGCTTTCTGTTTTGGATTCTTGTATACGAAACGATCCAAGAAGTGGGAAAGGGTATTGAGAGAAAGGTCAGGGGATGATGTAAGTGGTTGACGAGTAAGCAATTGTTGGGCGTGGAGTGAGACTGCAGGGTGATAGTGTTTCACAAGTGGAAGCTGATACATGGATGACAAGATAAGGAACGTGGAAAGATATGGATAATCTGCAGACGTACCAATTCCCAGAAAGGCGATCTCGATGCATGAGCGTATTGAGGATCTCGTTTACGTGGGTCATAAGATTGTTGCTCTTCGTGGTCTCTATCTCCTTCTACACCATCCAGCAACTCAGATGATGGTGGCTTTTGTAACATTCCTACCAGTCCTGGTATCGTATTGAAAAGCTAGAGAAATTCAGAAATTTACCTGGACATTGGACAGTTGCACTTTACCTCGCCAAGTAGATACAACCCTCCAACTATGAATTCGGCTCCACCACCGTTAGCTAGTACTTGGATGAATCTTCTGACGAAAGCCCGGATTCTCTCTTCATTCCTGTCCACCTTTAAACTCTTGAACAGAAGATTGAGGTACATCGCCTGTTTTGCTGACAATGAGAGACGTGGATCGAATAGGGACGCATAGAGTGTCCTGTAATATCTGTCCCGGATTGATTCGGGAAGCGAAGAGGAAGATTGACTGGGTGACATAGAAGTGGTGATCTGGAGGATGAGCAGGAGAGCTTGTAGAGAGATATTAAATGTCGATCTGTGAGTTATCAAGAAGAGTGTGTCAATATGTTTATTGAACCTGCGGTGAGAGTAGTCATGGATTAATGGAGTGAAGGCACACTGGAGCAAAAATCTCACCTGACATCTCCAGCGTCCATCTTTGCGTATGGAAGGGCCCTATTTACGCCTGTCAAGATCGCAGACACCAACTTGGAATTTGAGTCTTCGATTTCAGTAAACCCAGCTTCCCCTTCAACCTCTTTGCCTTTTCCTTTCTTTTTATCGCGGGTTTTCTTTTGATCCCCTTCGGCGTCCTTTTTTTCTGAATCTCCGTCTCTGTTATCAAGAACGTCATTCTCAATTTTCCCCTCGCCTAGAAGTTCCTTGAATAGTTCAAAATAAACATCTATGAGCTCCTTGGCCACCTTTTTATCAAATGAAGTGGGCGACAGGACGATCTGATTGAAAGTGATCGTTGCGTAGTAACGCGCGTGAAGATTTCCGTTGCCCTTCTTACTCTCGTCCCCCTTGTTAGCCTTCGACTTCTGCGTCATGCTTGATGGTGGTTGGACATCAGCAAATCGAATTTTTGTGTTTAATGTAGGAAGATTTTGTTGGGTGTGAAGAATGGAAGACGCCGTTGCTGATGAAGCAGAAGGCTTGAGGACCAAAGATATAATTTCTCGGACGACGATTGACTTCATAGACGGATGGCTTTGGAGTAGTTGGAGAAGGTGGTGAGACACGCGTGAGCATATCGATTTCTCGGTATCACCCTTGGAATAAGTTGATCAGCAAAAAATCAAGTAGAACCAAGGCATATTTATTTACGAGTTTATTGACGAGAAGTCGCAAAAGATTCTGCTCTTGCTCGGGTTTGTCACGAAGGAGTGCAAAAATAAGGGACAACGACTGCGTTCGAACATAGGTCAGAGGATCTAAAGACAAGGTCTATGTTTGGGTTTGCACGTCAGATTTTGCAAAGTCGAGACATAAGAACACTCAGACCTCTAGGATCTGTAGCACAGAGAAAAAATATTTCTTGAGCCAATCTTCGAAATACCATAGAAGCAAATGTTGGTCGGTTACACCAGGGTGGAGCAAAGGTTGGTCACGGAAGTACCTGTAGTGACGTAACATGAGTGCAAAGGCTTGAACACGTCAAATAGAAACAGACCTGAGCTTTCTATCTGGCGCTCCGCCACCAGTCCACCAATCTACAATGCATCTTAACGCCTTCAGACTCTCTTCTCTACCACCCTTTCCCTTTCCCCTTTCTGCCATATTCTTCAAGTTTTCCAACGCTTTAACGTTATGTAATGGACTTCCTTGTACCATTAAAGTCATAGCGCTAAGACGATCTGACAAAGTCCCTGATTGTAACACTTTTTGTAAAAATTGAGCATCTGAAGCGGACGAAGTAGAAGCTGAAGTCGAAGTATAAGCTTGTATGTCCGTGGAGTGAAGAGCCGACGCTTTGTCGATAAGAGAAGAGAGTTGAGAGGCAGTTGGCGAAGGGATTGTTCCAGAATTTTGGAGCAGCGGTGTAACGGATGAATACCAGTGAGGCGTTGGTATCATCACGAGAAATTTAGCTTTGGGCAGCGTCAGAAGTACTTTTGCTGCTACGTGTTCTTCCTTTGGTACATCTGCAGTCTTTTGGATATGTTTCTTGGGCTTTTTTTTGTCCCCTTTTGATTTGACATCACTGGGTGGCGTAGGTTTCGGAGTGCTTTTGGTAGGTGACTTCTTTTTGTGTTTCACAGCCTTGTCCGGTCTGCCTTCGAGATCTTTGAGGAAATTCGATACATCTTGTACGAGGGTGGGCTATCGTATAAGTTTTCGCGTGTGGACATGAACAGGAAAAAGAAAAAGACGTACATCCGAAGGGTTCGAACCAGATACAATAAAATCAACTTTTTTCGTGTTCTTAACGAGATCATGGTCACTCCGGCTTCCTCCAAGCGAAACTATTTGCTTTTTGAAAGATTGTTCTGCGGACAAGTGGGACTGGTTCGAGTTTTTGTTGAGGCTTTCCTGCTTCTTGTTTCGTATGCGAGCCATGGGCAAGAATTATCAACAGAGAATACAGGATCAGAAGAAGTGAGTTGTCGTGAGAGAGACCTTCCAGTTACGTTGCCCTATTCAGCCCAACTGGCAATAGGCTGGAGTCGACAACAACGAACAACGCGTGAGGTAATACTGGAATTACCTCGCTCTCAACACAGTAGTCGTGCATAATGCCAGGGGCAGAATGCTCCCATACCCTCTTCTTTATCTAACTCAGGCAATCTTGCTTCCTGTCGTACATGCTCAACAACAGCAGATATCTCTCGATTCCATTTCCTCGTTTTCACGTTCATCCATTTCCTCAATTCCTACGAGCTCTACCCCGCTGGCCATCTCTGTTGCTCTCTGCTCAAGCGCCGGCAGTGAACCCCGCTTTCTCCTCACCAATGATACCCAGCTAGGGACACCCACTGAAGCAAATTTGGGAGACCCAAATGTATTTGAGATCGAAGTGACGGATGGGCTTGGTACCTGGACGGGACTCGCGACAAATGGCGCATTACTTGCTGCCACCGTCATTGACCAAGTGCCATACGAGATAGGTGTTTCTACAGGTGACCCGATCCACCAATACGTGGACCAACAGAATCCATTATTCGGAGATTCGACGTCAAATCAGGCTATCCTCTTCTCGCCCGTCTTTGACAGTATTTCTATAGAGGCGCCTTCATACCCAAATTACTCACTACCGTCGGCTCAGTCGCCTTTCTCTTCATTCTCACAATCTTCAGACCCGCTATTTAATTTAACACTGATTCCAACGTCATCACCTCCCCCTGGATTACTTCCTAGGTCCGGGTGTGCTGTCAGTGCAATGAAATCAACGGGTTCCATCGTCAATCAGAGCTCCTGGTTGAAGGATCAATCAGGCTGGAGGTCGAAGTGGTTTATTGAAGGCTTGACGCCCCAAACAAATTACACGGCCTATGTGGTTCAAGATGGAACAAAGGTTAGTGGACCTATGTATTTTGTTACCAAATCAGGTACGTGTCTGGAACACTACAGCGCCTTGCACTGTTTAATATATTTTCAGGTTCTTTCGGCTGCCCGTTAGTGAATTCACTTCCTTACTGTCCATCCGTATCGTGGGCTGTTCCCCTTCCCCAACCTCCAGAAGGTATCTACGACGCAAGTAATCTACCCCAAGCCATCTCAGATCCTCTCCAGCAATATATGACCAACTTCACCGCAATGCTCCTGACATTTGCTTGCGGACGAGATATATATTCCCCACTTCAGACATGTGCAGACTGTGCCAGCAAATATCGCAACTGGCTGTGTACAATCTCGTTTCCCCGTTGTGGTGACCCCAGCTCCTCCTCCTCTACAGACGCAGCTCTCGTCCAACGAAACGCATCCTCTACTCCCCGTAATCTGAACTTTCCTCAATTTCCAAACCATTATATGGAACTACTCCCATGCCTTGAAGTATGCGATGCCACTACCCGTGCGTGCCCAACCTTCCTTGGGTTCCAGTGTCCAACCAACGATTTTAACGCGGGATCAAGCTACGGGATAGGGTATATCGATTCAGCCGATGGCAAAGAAGGTGGGGGGTCCACGGGTGCTGCATATGATAGATATGGCAACGTTTGGTGTAACGGTGGCTGAATACCTGTACACATCCAGGTATAATTGTTATTGTTGTTGTTGTTGTTGGTATTTCTTTTTCCCGTTACCTTAATATCTCATATTCCACCGATACTCGAAGATTCATTCATTTGTGGTTTGATAGATGGACTTGATGGTTTGGCCATCTCTAGAATGTACTTCGGCCTCCCAGAGATCATCTCAACCAATATATATTCATCATTTACTTTGTGTGCATGTTATTGTCTTTTTTTTTAATTCTCAAGTCAACTAATCTGAGGACGAAACCCATTGGAGGTCCATGGATATATGCACAAAACTCCTAATTATACATTAGCTTTTATGCGTTCATGACTATAACCTACCTCCAATGAGTGTAGCTTCTCATCAAAGTATTCTGATCCATCTTCCCACTTAGTCCACGATCTATCCAGCAGTTTACCCAACATCAACACCATCTCCATGAGGACCTCCTTTTTGAACCCATTGTATGAATCAAACAAAAGATAACCTCAGGTCAGAATCATGCGTATGAGGACAGCCAGTGCCCATACATCTGTAGCAGGGCTAATGCGTTCGTGAAATGATCTCTGGTGCAGCGTAGACGCAAGGCGTATGAAATAGAGTTATCACAGGGTTGTTATCCCATAGGGGAGGTTTTCCGAAATCGCATATTTTGAGATGTACTGTATCGAGAGAGCTTAGGCAGAGCCGGCGAAGTTCCATCCATTCTGGTGTCGGGACTGCATACATACATTGGTTGATGTGGGGCGGATGTAACTGGTTTGCCATCTCTGTGGGAGAGCTGTTTTTTGAATGGTTCCTCTAGGTACTTATGTAAATCCTGAAGAGATTCCCACAGCTATGCAGATACGCGACTCCACGTATTACTGGCACGACGAGCTTCTTTGCTATGGCCCTGTTCGACAACCGTGCGTAGCCCTACGCAGGGCAACGTAGAAACAGCTACGTTAGATCTGCCGAGATCGCCGTCAGCGGAGTTCCAATAACGGCAGATTCGATGAGAATACCTATTCAAGTATCACGTAGTAGATAATGATCAATCCGCTTAGATCACCCTGTCTGTACCTACATTACCGATCCATTTTTTTAATGGATCACATCACTCAGGCCCTAGTTCTTGAAAGGCTTCAACACCAGTGGATCGAACATGCAGCAAGAGCTCGCATCTATCTTCAACATTACACACTGATATTGCTGAAGACAATTTTGGCCACATCAGCATCAGTTTTGCAATCCCTCAGTAATCCAAGGACGCCATATCATACCTCAATTCTCACTGGTGAAGGGTGGGTGCTTGAGCTTCTCTCTGGCCATCCTGAGTATATTTGGTGTGAACTTGGAGTTCACCACCACGTATTCATTGCACTGATATCAGATCTTTGAGAGATGGGATATAACGATTCAAGACACATATCTCTTGAAGAACAATTAGCTATCTTTCTATACACTTGTGTAACTGGATTAGCAATTTGGCATGTAGGTGAATGCTTCCAACGATCAAATGGAACTATTTCACAGTATGTGCCACTGTTCAAATAAATACAAAAAAAATAACATTAGTGGTTCTTTAGTTATTTTCGCCGAATCCTCTTCATTTTATGTTCTCCTCCATTTTACTCAAAATATG
>QGOD01002586.1:47186-60432 GCA_003313065.1 Sarcodon sp. MG97 | reverse complement strand
TACGTGCGACAATTGTTCAACGCTACCAAGGCCGTATTCATATCAAATGCAGTTTTATGTATGTAGACTCCTGAATTTTCTCTTCCGGCTCTTTCCTGATGTTTTTTTTTGCTCTAGTGACGATATACGCATCTACAATTTACGCTCTCGCGCTCGCCATGTACTACACCATCGATAATGGAGTTTGGACAAGAGATGTGTATGGGGATCCGGGACCGTTTGCATGTCAAGATTTCATTGCGTATTGGCGAGGCAGAAGTGAGAGGGAGGTGGACGGTATTGCTGCGTTGCGGATGGGGGTTCGAAGTCCAAACACGGGGATAGCACACTTCTGTGTACCCGGGAGTGGCTGTTGCGAGGCCCAGAAGCCACGGTCGCACACGGTTTCAGATTCAATTCAAGAAGATGTGCATACTGGCGTGCGTCCTCCACGGTATGTACGGACGGAATCAGTCAATTCTATGATTTCTGTCCCAAGTGTTACAGAGAGGAGGTCTCAGATTATTGTCTTGTTCGAGGAGGTTGGCAGAGAGTAGACATCTATCTGGTTAACCTGAATCCAATAATTGTCTTGTCGTCATACCATTTGGTTGCCATACTCGACTGAGGTCGGATATGGTGTAACGGCTAACATTGCCGCCTCTCATTGACAACGCGGCAGCTCGGGGTTCGATTCCCCGTATCCGAATTTTTTTCTCAGCAACTGCAGAAATTTTTGCAAGACTTGAAATATATTGTCATGACAGTGCATACAATTTATTCATTTTATACATCTCGCACTAAGATTGAGATGATCCCTAAATGTAAAAATTAATAATGTTGAATTGAAGAGAATTAAGCATTAGAATCAGAAGTGTCACATTCTGGAGCACGCCCTCTCCCAACTTTGCGAGAGAGGTATCCTCCTTGAAGAAATTCAAAGGCATCACAAAAAGAAAAAGAGGATAAACTCACTGACCTCGCAATCCAACATAGCAGATGCCCGAGTAGAGGGAACAGCGAACTGTTCTAGGTGAGGAAAAAATAAAATTGACCATGCCGAACGATAATAAGCCCCATTCTGTGAATGGACATGCGAGTCCACAACCGCATGACTATGTCTATGAGCAACGACATGCCCAACGACTGGTACTGCCCGTTCAAAGCAAATGAAGGCTGCTCATATCTTCGCAACCTCCATGCCTTTGGTATCAAATAAGCGTGTCCCAGCCAAGGAGGGCAGGCAGAGTGGATCGAGAGGGGAGCAACTAGAAGGTTTCAACGAGAAAATGAAGGAACACGACTAAGTTGCAAGGCCATGGTTCTCGTTCCATCCTCGAACCCAAGAAGAAAAAAAACCTGCCATGCTTAGAGGCGGCCGCTTTCCGAAGCGAAAGGGGAACGAGGATAGTGCTCTGCGTCTCCGGGGACTTTCCCCACAGCTGAAGTTTGAGAGTGGTGATTCTCTGTGCGTGAGCTGCGACAGCGATTCGTCGTACGGCATGGTGAAGAAAAAATAATTTGAGTGTGAATAAATATGGGAAAGACATTCTCACGGTTCAAAGTCCGCATACGGTCGCCGCAGGCCGATGAACTCAGCCTGCTAAATCGACCATCCATGTCTGCCTCGTCATCGTCATCGTCGGCCACAACGGATAATAAAGACAAGGACTCAGGGTCAAACAAGTACAGCTCTGATAATGTTCTATGGTCCAACTGGCCTTCTTTCAGCATCATGTTACCACCACAAGGTTATTGCCTCTTTGCTCCCTCATTGATTAGCAAATCAAATTAACCATACACTGAAGGCACAAATGCACGAGCTGTCGATGAACGTTGCTTCACTTATTGTTCGCAGACCGTGAAAGGTAGAATGACAAGACAAGACCCCACGTGTCGAACTGTCTGTTTTCGAAAGGTCTTTCGTCATGAAGTCCGGCGTTCGATGTCCATGCGCGAGATAAAGGAGGCTATCAGGAATTATGAGAGGGTGCACGGCAACCTCCCCGAGAAGTTGGATGCATCTGTGGAAGTCAAATATCAGCTGCCGCCAGAAGGTCAACGTACGAAGCGCGAGTCCGGGTCGATATCGTTGAAAAATGCTTCAGAAGATATTCTGGCAGAGGATGCGCCGTTTTCATCGCCTTCGTCAAAGGGCGCGGATCAGGAGCGGAATTGGGAACCGGGTTGGTACCTTTGGTCTACCAAATCCCGCTGGGCTGTGCAGGAGCATATCGACATGATGAAGCTTGATTTGAAGACTCAAGAGAATTGGAGGAAGTATAAAGATCAAGTGAACAAATCGCCGAGGACCGTAAAAGGGGGGTTCGAACTATCGGATGACCATGTTAGTCGGAAGGAATGGTATCCTGATATTACGTGCGCACATCTCTATATCTCTTGGGATTATCCATGTAACCACGGAATCCTTGTAGTGAAAGCACATTACTTGTACCTATTCCTCCACCACATATCTTGATTGGCACGGCAATCCGTAACTACCTCGAGCCAACACGTAACCTCCTCGATATCCTTCATGAGAGCATTAAAAGTGGACACCAGCAAGACCTTGCGAAGCGCATGCTGGAGAAGGCTCAGACACCGGAACCCTGGATATTGGTGAGGAACGTATGCAGCAGGATGTGGAAGATCTTGAACGAAGGACCTCCAGATGACGGAGAGGAAACGAATAAAGGTAGTAAAGTTTAATATCTCACGGTCGCTCGTTCCCCTATCGTCGTGTACATTGATGAAGCCTTGGTCCATTGTTCAGTTCTGTCGACGAACTTTGAAGGTGTAATGTAAGTGATAACAATTTGACCACAGATAGTTGTTGACGGTAAACCTGGCAGAGCACTAGAAGAGGTCGATCATATTATACTCCCTTGCAAAGCGGTTCCCCACTATAGTTAGATATATGGTCAATATTTTATTTGCAACGCACGTAGCAAAGCTGGACCCGGTTCCCTATCCTTGACGGCTGTTCAAGGTATAGCTAAGCTATACAGTACTATGCTGGGGTCATCAACAATGGGATCTTGCACAGATCAGGAACCGACAATCAACAACGGTTGATGGCAAGCCTCAAATAAGGTCTGATTTTCAGGTCTGTAGTATGGAAGGTTTATTATCCAGCATAGTGTCGGGAAGACAATGGAGGCAATATTTAGTGGTGGCCTGACTAAGGTACAAGTGATATTCCATTGCCAGCGACAGATGGGATCAATGTTGCGATGCTGATGAGAACAAACCTGACCATCTTCCCCGAAAGTTGGAGGCGCGGGTACGTGCGAAAAGGCAGATCTTACTGCCACACTTCCATTCGTTTACCTTTGCGCGCACTGGGCCTCACAAATCGTATAAGGGCAAGTACACAAAACAATGCTGTTATGCTTATTCTGAAGCAGGGGACATGACAACGAAGACGATGATACTTATTCTTCTCAGGCATGATAACATCCGAGTCCGAGACCTCTGTCAGATTGCCAAATAGCCGGGGGTTTCAGCGGGTGATTGCCATCAGATTGGCAGGCTAGGTTCCTTAACCAAGTCTAGACAAAACACTGACTCTAACATGGATATTCTCCATTTCGAACGCTGCCTGTACTACTGAGAGTCAAGACGACGGGATTCCAATTCGCAGTTGGACGGATGAACACAGTATTCCCACTGGCCCTAACATCAAATTGTTGACGTGACCAACCTAGACATTTATTGCTATTCCCATCTGTCTTTGTTTTCGAAGCCTACAGCCTATGGCCTACCGGACACCTATCCTTCCCAGACAAAGTGGAGAGCATTCGAGCCTGCAATGGAACGTCAATGGTTTATGGACCTGGGGTGAAGGTGCTGGCAACACTCCGAACACAAGCAACCTCAAAACGAACGGCGTCTCGACCAGCAAGTCTAGCTCTACGCAGTCCACTCACTCCCTTTCTACTCCCGATCTGACAACTTCAATCTTCAGTACTTCTTCTACTATCCCCTCAATGACAGCAGCAGGCTCTACAGTCACCAACATATCTAATGTCTCATCTGTGAGTAGTTGTCTATCACGTGGTTGAACGCGCTTTGATTTTCATTCAAGTCCTCAGGCCTTTCCTCCGTACAAAAAGGCAAGGTAGTGCTAATTACTGGCCTCGTCGGTGGATTAATATCTGTAATGGTTGTGATCATATTGGCCATAATGTGTCTGAGAAGACGAACTCAGCAGAACGGAGGATTGTTGGACGGGAGACCTCCTCATTTGTATGAGCGTGTAGTGTCTGGAACGGGTGCTGCTCCATTGGATACTGATGACTGTCAGAAAGACCCAGGCGAGATCTTCGCCAGCGATCTACCATCAATCCGTGACACGTATGGGTGGAAAGAACCATTGTTGACGGGATTGGCAGCCGAGTACTACAATGAGAGCCGCCTGCCTTCTTCGTTTACACATCCCACAACATTTCCGACTCCACCGGCTCAGTTGACCGAGCCTCAAAGTGCTCCCATTTTGATGGTGACACCAGAACCAAACACCAAACAATTACCGGAGGGACCACAGAGCATAGCTGGATCCGCATTATGTCCCATCCAAGCATTGTCTACTTCTACAAGGCTTCCCCTCATTATCTCCACCGATCCCGGTGCCCCTTCTCCTGAAGCTGATCCTCCCCTGACAACCGCATTTCAAAGTCCAGGTCGCGTTTCCTCTGACACGCCTACCTCTGCATCAGCTACGAATTCAATTACGCCTCCATCACGATCGACACCCGCACCATTATCAGCTAGAACATGGATGGAATCGATATTCCCTCTAGAAGGTGCAATAAGAATCGCGACCACAATGTTTAGCCCAACGACTGGAATCGCATTGGATGACCTGAAAGCCTCGAGCGTTTCGCACATACCCGAATACAGGGAGAGTGGAATTGACGATTCGATCGCGAGACATGCGTCCATCAATGTACAATCTACATCTTCCCGCTACCAATCACATCAGAACCACAACAGAATAACACCAACAAGAATTTTCTTTGGGGGGACGATGCAGAAAGATATGGTCCGTGGGATATTTGCGAATCAGGTCGAGTTGTCCGTTCCCTCGTTCTTAGTCTTTGATCCTTATTCTCCAACATGTTCCAGCAGACTCCGACGGGGAATCGATTTGACCCTGTGCCCAATGACCAAACCACTATGCGGTCCTTGCCTTCCCCGCCTGTCCGGTCCTTGCCTGTGAGACCGTTGCCCTTCCCCCCCATACCCCCGATTCGGCCAGTGAGCCCTCTGAGAATCAATAAGCCTACTTCGCCAGATGGCTCAGCTAGCTTGTATACCACCTTGGACGAATTGCATGCCAAAGCTGAACTATAAGCTACCGTATGGCGGTCTGTGTTAGCACCTACTAATCAAGACATCTTCGCAGGCCAGTTGAATGAGATTCATCTCTAGTGGCACCATGGCCTTTGTGGATATTTGGGGAGAGATCGTCGGGCAGGTGACTTATTTTGATGTCACCCATCCTTACGTCGGGTGGGTGCCTGTGTGGCAACGTTTGATGGTCGGGGCTCATATAAGTTGTACCATTCTACATAGTTCAGGGACGTGACTTTCTTCATTATAAGGAGGCTCTCGATTTCTTATAACCTCTCCTATAATATTATGGAGTACATATATTTCCGTATGCGTTGTCTTAAAATAAAGTAAATATGGTGACTCGTCAAGGAGAATCAGGATCAAGAAAATGTATAAAGATTGATGAATAGAAACAAAGCAGGTATGTATACAGTAAGAAGCATAAATAGAACTTGAAAACCTCATCTTTTAAATAAGATACACTAGGAAAGCACAGGGAGAGCAAAAGTCGAAATAGATGTCAACGAAAGTCACAAAGGAACTACTTGTCCAGCTCCAACGAGTCCAAGAGTTCTTCCAGCGCAACCTTTGGTTTCAATAGAACAGTATCGTCCCAGTTTTCGCTAGTTTTCGACTTGACCAGACGACGCAAACCCAAGTCGGTGGTGCACAGGACTCGTACAGTTCCCGGTCCTGTATTTCTCCAGTCGCCATAATCATCTTCCATCCACATCGAGTCGAAGGCTTCTTGGGAATGAACCCAAGTTGTTTCGATATCCGCCACTGTAATATCCTCGCCAAGCATACGGTTCAACCGGAGGGCAAGCTCGACAACGGTCAAGATTTTTTCGCCGGCCAAGGCCATCATCGTCTCCCCTACCTGGATATGCTTATTATGCAAGCCAGCGCATAAAAGCACATCCGCTAGGGAGTTTGAAATATGGACCGCAAACCGAGATTTAATGTTGTCTGCGTCCTCATTCAATAGTCGTTGAATATGACGACGAGTCAGGGAGCGCCATTTTCCAGCAACGGCTTGATCCTCTGTTTCGCGACTCAGTTAAATTCTTCGAAATGTTCAGATGGAAAGGGAAAAAGACGAACCTGACAGCCATACGTTTCTGTACACTTCACCGAAAAACTGTGGAGAGGGCTCTGTCTGGAAGTGCCACGCAGCACTGATCCAATCTGCAAAGACTACCATGCAGGCCTGGAAAGCCACCCGTAGGAGCACCGGGTTTTCATCGTGTGGTATGGACCTCAAGAGGTCGACGAGTCTTTGACCGAACATTTGTCGAACACGGCCGCAGGCCGTGCGGTTATCCAACCCTTCCAATGCCCGAGATGCGACTGAGCCAAACGACTCCGCCAATAAAGCTGCGGTCTGGAAAATTTCCGCATTCAGTGCGCTAACCAGTTTGATTGCGTCAAGATCTGAAATGGAGTCCGACTCTCCAAATATCGATTTCATCGCTTGGAGCTCTGCTGTGCGCGATTCCAATGAAGATTTTGCTGCATTGAGATGGTCCTCCAGGGAATCAACGACCTTGCTATGATCTTCAATATCAGTCTGCGCTTGTCTCAACTTGGCTTCCAAAGCCTTTGACAACGCAGTTTCGTCTTCCAATTTCTTCTCCAAATTCCGAGCATGGACCTGCAACTTCTCGGTTATTGATAAACTCTCCTGGCTTTTTGCTTCGATATCTTGGACCCTGTCCTCCAACTGCGCTGTCACTGACTCCAGTTCACGGGTCTTCACGTCTAGTTGTTCCTGCTTCTTCGCCTCTCGATCCTTCAACTCCTCGATTTCATTATCCTTCCGCTCTAGCTCTAGTGTCGCTTCCTTCAACTTGGTTTCAAGTCTGGAGACATCCTGCACGAGGGGAATTTCATCGCGGTCGTTCTCATTATCGGGTTCGGCTGTAGCATGGGTATAGTGGATTAAGTTCGCAAGGTGTCGTGAAGCACTAGAGTAGAGCATAGATATCATGTCCAAAGGACTCACGGCTAGGCGATACATGGTTTTACTCCACCACATCGTCCAACCAGGGATGGTATGAGCGGCAAGGCGTCTGGACTTTATACAGTCCTTTCGTCCGCACTATATGCTCAAGGCTTGTGTGAGGTCCACACGTGTAATACACTTCTGTAGGAGATGAAGTCATCTGATTTCCAGAGGTGAAATGGCCACAATGAACGAAAGAAGGCCTAAAGCGTTATTGGCAGGTGTGAGGGTTACTTCATGTGCAATATTGTGTAGCGAGGACTCAGGGCGGCGTAAGCCGAAAATCACATTGCATAAGGAAAGCAAGCAGGCAAAACAAAGGATCTTAAACTGAGCGGAGTATGACAACACCAGAAATATAAAAGCCCCATGGACAAAGTGAAGAGAGATGGTCCATGAAGCCTGTCAGGATCCGCTGTTCCCGGTGCGCTACGTACCCAAAGCCTGTGTGTATCGAGAAATAGGCCTTGGGTAGCCCCAGTTACATCTCAGTTATTTCAATGCGATTTGATAGTGATTTTTGAATACTCACTTGGTCTCAGTGGACAGTTGTGATAACTTGAACGTGTCGATTTGTGACGTTACGAAAACGTTACACCCGCGAGTGTGACGGACACCGGTACCTCTTGTCTCTGTCCACCATGGCTACACTTCTCGAGCGTATGAATATTTCTGCAGATGCCAGTGATACAGCTACTACAGGTCCTATCCGAAACAAACCCAATCGTGGCGGGTCAAGTCCATATGTGCGTTCTCATAACTAGCTCAAATCACTCCTCGTTCAACACGCAACAAAGAATCGGCAACGAACCCCAAAAGGCGACATCAATGGTACATGGGAGCACGATATGTATAATACCAACACCGCAAAGACCTCTCTTAGCGCAAGATTGTCAGATTCTGCGTCCCGACAGCCTCCAAAAATCAATATGGGTGCCGCGATCAGGGCGGTAGAAGAAGCTAGAGGTTCAAAAGACATCCCCATCAAAGGTGCTAGCATGAGAGGAAATCTTATCGAAGTTAGAGGACTCGTTGCAGGAACAACCGCTGATGATGTTGAGGTACATTTATTTGAACTCCCCTACTCTTCCTGTTGCTAAGGTATATCCTCGGCCAGGCTATCTTCAGGCGTTGTGGGCACATCGTGTCCAGTTCAATTCAAACACCTGGACCCGCTGACGGAACTGTTTCCGTGCGGCTTTTGTTCAAGGAAGAGAAAGATGCTATCAATGCCGTCAAGAAGTTCAATGGCGAGACCGCAGACGGGAGGACGCTTTCTGTTAAAAGTGTCGGTAATCAACCGGTCAATCTAGCTGCGCGCCTGGATGGACTTCTTCCGAGCGAAGGCAGTGTAGATGCATTGTTGATTCCTGCAGGATCATCGTACGTTCAGCTTTTCATACGAGTATTGTGTTTTGATATCATTGGTTTAGAAAACTACGTTCCGATGACATAATTGCTCAAGGCTCTCGGGCATCAGTTCTTGTTGCCCCACCAGGCATGAACCCGAAAGACTATTTGCCACAGCAATGGAATCGTGGAAGGGGAAGAGGTAGAGGCAAGGGACGAGGAGGCAAGCGTGGTGGTGGTAATGACGTTGCGCAGATGGAAATCGATCGATGAGCTTCTACTTGTTGCTTTTGCATTCCGATTTACCGGCGCTTTCATCTACGATATTGTATCCATGTACTTCTGGTCCACCCGTGTCCCCTCTCATTTTGTTTTCCTGTCTGGAGCAATATAGTTCCTTCCATTACTTTCAGTTAATAGGTTGTTGGTAATAGATTCACCTTGGCCAACAGTTTAGACCTTTACTGAAAATAACTAGGAACCCATTAGCAATGAATTCTGTATGCTCATAGTAACGCAGTTATATAAATTCCATTCATGGGACATTGAATCAAAACAAGAGCAATAAGGTGGAGTAAACTAGTTCGCGTCGATCGCTCTCTACCCCGGTTCTCTAAGGCCTTCTCCGGACTGTCTGAACGTAAAGGCTGATAAACAGAGCGCACGGTCGGATTCGAATTTCAGGTCCCAAAATAAATAAGACAGTTGCTCAAAGCCTGTCGTCTCTCTCCTCCAGGTTATCTTGCACTCTCTGACTAGGAGTTCCGCGGAAAGCTGTTGACGATGGCAGAGGCAATGTCTAGCCCGTGTCAACATGCAAACGTCGTACGAGAAGGAACCAAGAAGTGCTACACAGCCATCTTCATCCGTCTTTATTGGTAACGAACATCTTCTCCAACACATCGACGATCTCCTTCACCCTCTTTAGGTAGAGGGTAATCAGATTGAATAGCTTGTCTGGCTGTACGCCAAGAGGGAAAACTTCCTCGAATATCTCTCTCGTGTCATCATCATATGGGGTGTTTTCTGGCAGACTGGGCGAAGAATGAATAAGGTTCAGCACACCAACTACCGCAAAGGCACCTACCCTTCGTCATCTTCCCAATCGTAAACATCTGACCTCAGTACTTCGGCGTCTCTCATAGATTCTGCGACCTTCTTTCTCTCTGCTCCATCCCAACCCGAATAGAAAATAGTCTTTGGCAAAGAGGTTTCAGGATCGTCACCATAATACTCTCTCATGCATTTGCTGACGAGTTTGGGATTGCCTAGTGTTATTAGATAACGAATATGCTATAAACGTTGACAGAGGGAAATATAAGAGTCGAGCGATGCGCAGTCAGTCAAGAGTAACTTACGTACAGACAAACCCAATGGATGAGGTCGACGAAGATCTTTCTGTCAGTCACACTCCTCGTGCTAACCTTTGTCAGCCGACCCTCCTCTTCTTTACTCAACAGACATAAATCCGTTCTATTCCGTTTTTGAGCTTCTTCTCTGTAGATGCTATTCAACAGCAGAATATTGGCGCAATTGTTAGCACCGCGGTGTCTGAGAAGTTCAACCTGTCCAAGAAGGTTCAGAACATCCGGAGACTGTTCAATCAGGAAAGTCGGATAGAGAATGTTATTGATCGCGTATACAAGTAGATGCAAAGATGGTTGTTTTGACATGTCTGCATGGTCCCTGAAGTAAACTAGATTTTAAGAGTTGCGGAATTTATCACACATAGAGGAAAGAGAACAAGCCTACCGTACACATCAGCCTGCTTATCGACATCATTAGGGCTTACGTTCAACAAGAGTCGTTTGAACTCGGTTTCATCGAAGTTTGGCATTATTGAAGGTTCCACGCAATTTTTCGTGTCCCGAAAGCGCCAAGTATGATTTATCTTGGAAGATATCCTAACAAAGCTGAGTATAGAAGAGAGAACGAATGCGCAAAATATTCAGAGGCTTCTGAATGCTGTGTGGTATATGCAGAAGCGGAAGTTGTGGCCAGTCGAAGTTCAATTACTGCCTTAATTTTGACCGCAACAATCATGGTTCGACATTTCTACTTCTGTCTTCGGTTCACACACGAGAGTGTTGATAATCCTCCTACAGGCTTCTAGGGTCGAGATCCTGAACGACGGAGGCTTTCGTTCAGATGGCAGAAGACAGTACGAACTACGCGATATGACAATCGATCTCTGTCAACAAGGTTCCGCAGACGGTTCAGCGGTTTTAACCCATGGTCTGACACAAGTTTCTGTAACCGTATTTGGGCCTAGAGAGGCGAAAATGAGATCCCAGACTATTCACGATCGAGCCAACATCAACGTTGAAGTCATCATCGCACCGTTCAGTATGAGTGAACGGAGGAAACGATCACGGGGAGATAAGTGAGTAATGAGTAGTCATGTTGTATCTGTGGAGGTTGATCATGGTGGCCAAAGACGCATTCTGGAGTTTGCATCGACGATAAAATCCACCTTTGAACCTGTGATTCAAACTAACCTTTATCCACGATCCCAAATCGACATCTACGTTCACGTTTTGCAACAAGACGGTGGCGTGTTGCAAACGTGCATAAATGCTACTACTCTGGCACTTACGAACGCTGGAATACCTCTGCTTGATTTCGTTTGTGCTGTGACAGGAGGCGTTCATTCTACAACCCCATTACTGGATCTCACGACCCTGGAAGAAAACGATATTCCACATCTCACAATTGCAATGATGCCAAGGACGGGGAGAATCACATTATTGACTATGGAGACAAGATTACACGTTGATAGATTTGAAGAGATCTTCAGGATAGCAACTAGTGCTGGCTATATTATCCACAAGGAGATGAAAACGGCGATTAAAGATAGATCAAGGGCACTTGTAGGCGCCATGAACGTTGCGCCGAAACCTACTGTCGAAAAGGATGCTTTATATTCTGAAAGGATGGACGATATCTGAGACTTGGAACTTCGGGGGATAGACTGCTAAATGACAACGTTGGGTTCTCGTGTAGTCGGGCTCTAATTTTAGGTAAAAAAATCTTAATACTCCCTCGTTTCATACAGGAATTCGCACATCCATCAACAGAGAAATAACATAAGTCAAGGTTCCCCTATGCCTGATCAAAGGCGACTCTGAGAGCCAGCCATGCCAAAGGAATTGCCCTCGTGAATCTCAATTCATTCTCCTTTATCATCACAAGATTCATTTGTGCAAACCGCTAGGTCTAAAGATGACGAAGTTGGCAAGTTGGCGTCATAACCACATTTCCGGGTCCATACTGAACGGGGTTGTTTCCCGGTAGTGCACTAAGTGTTCCCAAAACTACACGAGTCAAAGATCAGACCGAGGTAATAATTCTGAGGAAGTTGTACCTTGTTCGTCTACCTGAGGGGAAATGTAGCATGGTGAAGTGTCAACGGTGAAGATTCCAGCATTTGCACAACACTGGAAGTCTCCATACTCCCCGCAATCACAACTATCCACGGCGCGTTGAAGGGCAGCTGTTTCCCATCCGGTTATGAAGTCAGCATGATATCCATATCCGGTTGGATCTCCCTGAGAAAATCTTGATAAAATGTCAGCATGTTATCGCTGGACCGCAGGCTCACTATAAACTTACACAAATGGCTGGGAAATGTTCATGGCCTGACCTGTATGAGCATAGAAAGGGCCAGTAGACCAGTAGACTTCCATGAATATCCGGGGTAGTGTAAAAGGGTATTTTGGATTTGAACATGTCCCGGTATCTGGGCCAGACGAGAGGAAGGATACGTGAGACTTGTGATCAGCAGAATCTGAATTCTGCACACATTTTGATTTGCAAATGGATGCATAAAATAAGGCAAGAAGAGCTTACCACACCATCCCAACAGCTCGGGTAATTCTTCGAAACAGGTTTACTGATAAACATTGTCAAGTCAACGAATGGGAGCTGACTTACTATTTGAGAGCGAATACCACCGGGACATTGCAAAGCTGGCAATCCGGTGTGAAGTGTGGATTTTGCAGCACTGTTATAGTTTAAGCAGCGGAATGATACGGCTTGTTGGCTGAAACTTTGAGGGTCGTAAGACCGGAGTTCAGGAGTTCCTGATCTCATGCGAAAGTTATCTGGGAAAGGCGTAGCCTTGCCAGGCGTGAATAGGTAATAGATGACAACGCCGCCATCTACACTAGTAAAACTCCCATTGGCCCAATGAAAATATAGGGTAGGGAACCAATAGTTGGATTTGTCTTCGACGATGGGGGTTGAAGTGCAGTTACTTCCACGTAGACCATTGGTAGTTACAGTTGGTCCAAAATTACTTCCACCAACAACTATATGGTGATGTCAAGTATTGTATGTATTATGTGGTCTGCCCAAGTACCTGTGTGAACGTGCGTAGATACAATTCCCGGGCTGACAATAGGATCTAGACGTTCGGTAACGAGATTATTATCTGAAGCACATGCACGTGGGAACCTGTGGGAGAATCGAAGAGGTGACAGACCCACTCATGCTCATTAGCCAAAAAGCTTTACATGGCATGATAGTTGCAAGCCAAGTAATAATGATGGCGAAGGTATGCATGATAAGAGTCAA
>QGOD01002586.1:9811-20633 GCA_003313065.1 Sarcodon sp. MG97 | reverse complement strand
ACAAGCGAAGCAAGAAACCTCAAAACGCTCACGCCATGTGCGAGACCCCGCGCTTCTACTTGCGCCGCTCTATCCTAGCTCACAACGAGTATTACCTGATCCTGTGTTAGCAACTACCACATGGTCAAGGTACTCACCCCCGGCATCGGCAAGTACGAGGCACAGCCCAGCGGTTGTCGCTAATCCCAATTTTTCTTCGACGAACCCTCTCCAAAGTTGCAAGCAGTCGCCTCATAGGAACAGCCCCCGCTTACATATGAACAGAACTCGTCCCACAAGGAATCAGATAACACTTCCGAAGCTTTTGGCACCGGCCTCGGTCAATCATGATCTGTCCCAGAGTCCTGAAGCTAGCGGGCAACGCGGTAGTGGGCCATATTTCCAAATGTCACAGGCACCGCGACAACCTTATTCTCGTAGTCCAAGAAGTGACCGTCGCGTTTCTGCTCCTCCTATACCATCTCTCCCACATGTTTCTTCTAGTCATCGGTCTAATCGATCTAATGCTATCCGTCGTAGCACCCAGGATCCTTCGCATCGATGGCGAAAAGGCTCCCTCAAACCTGTAGAAACTCTGGGTCCACCAACCTCTAATACTGTTGACTATTCCAAATATCTACATGACCATTCGCAGATACCACCTGCTGTCACGCCCTAGGATTCAAGGTTTTTTTTTTTCAATTTCCACACTCTCTACATTTGCATGTTATGACCGTTTACGCCATGATGACGACTCTATCACGATCTCTTTTTTTTTCTGCTGGGAACTAGTAGTAGTATGTCTTGTGTTTACACAATGCCAACTCGAGTTGATTAGCAAACGCGTAGTCTAAATTACCCATCACGTGGTTTTCAGGTGTACTTGCAAACAGCTGTCAACAAGGACGCGACTTGTTAGACGCGTTTGGAAGTCGGTTCAATTGCAAGGATTCAATATTCAATCGACAAGCCACTTGATTGGTTGTGAGTGTTGCCGTTACTGTCTTCGTTCGTTGAGCGTTCGGATTGCACATGTCTGACGAGAAACGGACCCGTTCTCAACTTACTCTTCCCGATTTTTTCAATCGCCTCCACCTTCAACGATCTCCTCTCAAGGAAGCTAGATCTGCCGTACGGAATACAGATACCCTAATGGATCCTCAAGCCGATGAGTCGAATGACCTGTTTGTTCAAACGCCAAAGAAGCGGCCTTCGTCGCCTTCACCGTCGGATCCAGGACTGAGCGTAGACCGGGAATTGAAACGATCAAAGAAAGACGTTGAGGCAAATGTTGAGAACGATAAGGCTGGGACACCGCGGTTAGAGGCCGGTAATATGTCTGGGTGGAGGAAGGAGGTTTTTGAGAGTTTGAAGCAACCGGCGCCGTCTACGAGTTCACAGTATGCAGGGGTGAGTTTGGATCTGGCTACTTCGCCTGGCCGTGCGCGATCGGTGCCGCCATTAGAGTCTGGACGATCTACGCCGGTGCCTCATTTAGATCTTAGAGCGGTTCCCCCGTCGCCGTGGCGGTCGTCGCCTTCTAAAGGGTATGTCAAGCTTCGGATGATGTCGGTGCCTCCTCTATCGTCCTCCCCGGAGTATGCAATAGATAATGACAAGACGCCTAAGCAGTTTGCGAAAGCTGATGAGGCGAAATTAACCCCGAAGGGAGGAATACAAGGATCTACGCCTCGTGCCTCGTGTGTAAACCCTTTTGATTTCCACAAGATACCTATGCCTGCCAAGACGCCTGCTCATGGGAATGCTGTTACATTCATGACGCCCCTGTCCCCACTTACACCTCTCCCTCCCACACCGTCTCACAGACCATCATCACCTGGGCCTTCGAAGCTATCGTCTCTTCCACTTCAGTCAGCTTTCGAGGCGTGTAGAAGTGATCAAGCGTATTCTATCAGTCGCTCTTCCTCTGTAGCTAGTACATCCTCACAGACTCCTGGCTTGAAACGTACGGCTTCGTTAATATTCAGCCGACTACCGCGGCCTTCGGAATCTATTTCGCAGCCTGATGCTGGTTCCTCCTCCTCGAAAACGATCATTGATAATACTCAACCTATCGCTTCTTCTTCACGAACCCCTCCACCCGCTATAATTGAGCCCGAACCGACAAATACAGCTGAACAGCCATCTATTGCTGCAGAGACGCCCTCTGCATATCAGGTTATCCCGCCTGGTCTCATCACAACCGTAAAATCTCCATCAAGTGGTGCGACAAGAACAAAGACCACAAAATTGCCTAAAAGGCCAACACCGGTACCTCTTGGGGGCAGGATGACCAGATCTGTAGCCTTACGAATGAAGGAAAGACAAAAGAAGGAGGAATCAAGTACGAGTCAGATACCTCTGTTTAATTCTACGTTTTCAGATTTGCCAACGCATTTTTAGGCTCTGCTACTCTCAAATCACGGAATTCTACCACATTTTCGAGAGCTTCTGGTCCATCGACTGCTACCTCTTCATCAACTGCGAAATCTCGCCCTTCATTTCTTGCAATTACCAGAAGTGAGACACCTTCCCGAGGACGGCCTTCGAAGGTAGATCCCATCCCCTCGACTTCATCTTCAATGACTCCTTCCGCCAGTCCTGGCACAACTCCTCGCTCGCGTAAAAGGCATATCTCTCTGCCAGGTGACTTGCAGCGACCTCTGCCATTTCCTGCACCAGCCGTACCATCGACATCTTCCTCACAAGAGTCAACAACACGTCCTGCATCTCTATCGAACTTATCAATGGCGTTGGAGAAGTTGAGTCAACCGCCTCCTTCGAGACCTAACACCGTGATGGGTTTTAATCCCGTAATAATTAATAGCGAGGAGAGTGATGGGCTTGGGAAAGGAAAGGGGAAAGCAAGTTCAGTTACCAGCGCTGACGACGATAAAGGAGTTGGTCGAAAGACTGGAGCATTGAAGCAACCTGCATTATCAAAAAAAAGTGGCACTATCACTTCGTTTTTTTCCGCAGTTGGCTCGTCGTCGTCCTCATCAGTCTTGTCGACTCCTGCGTCTGCAACAAGAAGCTCTATTTTGAAGGCGCAGACGAGTGGCAACACTATGAAGAGACCTTCGTCTATGTTTGTTACTTCCGCAGCTGCAAATACTGTTGGCAGCATGAAAAATCGTGGCGGGAACAACTTGATTAGCAGAGTCTTTGGGAAAGGCGGTGGTGGGGTCGTCGGAACTAAAGTGTTTGATAGGGTGAGCAAAAGATCCACATTGCCAAGCGTGGAAGGCACCCCAGTCAAAGGAAGCTATGCTCAGAAGAGCAGTGAAGTTTCTGTTGCCACTGAAAATCCTTGTGCTGGAGCTAGTCATCCTGTAGTCGACCTGCTGGAGAAGACTCAAGAGGATATCATCCATCTGTCAGACCCTGCTAATGCTTCTGACCTTTCTAATGAACCAAGCGGAAGCGGCGATGTAAATCCAGAAAGTAAAGGGAAAGGACGGCGGATCGATGCGTGGGGAAATAATGCATCCCGTCGTGCATCGCTTGCATCTGAGGCCCTTTCTCAGTCCCTATCGAGTCTCCCCCAGACGCCTCCAAGAATCATCAAAGGGTCTATGGGACCTCCACCCGTTCCTGGGTATCCTGGCCTTCGCTCCGCTAGTAGTTCTTATCCTTCCTCTTCTTCTTCCAGCTTCAAGAAAGTTGAGGCTGCCCCAGGAGCCATTGGGCGCCGTACGGAATCTCACGTAGTAAGTGAAAAGAGCGTGATTAATGGAAGTGGCAAGAAAACCACTAGGAGCGCGTTGAAGGTGTTGAAGGAATGTATAATATTCGTTGATGTCAGGACAGACGACGGCGATGATGCAGGCTCATTGTTTGTGGACATGTTGAAAGGCTTAGGGGCAAGAGTAAGAGTTTCAACGTTCTGGTTCTTCACTCCAGCTCAAGCTGCTCGTAATAGATTTTGTCTAGGGTTGGACAGACTTGTACACATATTGTCTACAAGAATGGGTTGACCAGCACCCTTACTCGCTACCGGTAAGTACGTTGGCCTCTTATGATTTATCGTTGTGAGGTTTGACTCTCTTTAAGATTGTTAGATGACCCAAAACCTTCTGTTGTTGGTATCGCTTGGGTAGTCGAGTGTGCGGAACAGCGAGACAAAGTTGATGAGACCAAGTTTCTAGTTGATCTGGACGGTCTTAATGTTGCAGGAACTGTCAAGGTGAGGAGTGACCAATATCTGACATAAACCGTTACTTATACGGCTGTAGCGTCGACGATCCATGTTACCAAAGCAGGTTCCAATTGTCCCCAGGGATTCGCCCACAGACATCCGATCGCCGCCAGGCGGGTCGAGAAGTTTCGACGGGTCTATGGACGGTGAGTCGGGGAATCGACCCGTGGAAAAATCACCTTGTAAGTGTCTATAAGTATGTCGAATGAATGATCAGCGTTGATATTGTACCATTCCAGCGAATGATGGTGAGGAAGATCTACCCCCACTGGAGAAAGCACGACGACGGAGGAGTATGCTCTCGAAGACTTGAGCTATTGTTATTGTAGGATTTTACATAGTTTCTGTTATATCGGTTGGCGCCTTTGAAGCTTCGAAAAGACGTGACTGGCGATGGCCAGATATCTGTTCTTCAAATTTTCAACTCCGATCGTTTATCATGTGCGTCCACGGTCTGGAGACATACTTGCGAGAGAATCATCAAACGCTTTCACAACAACTTCATTTCAACGGTACAAGTCCCTCTGTAACAAAACTCGTAGTTGACGCCTTCTCGTGAGTCTCTCGGTATCTTACAACATTGTACGACGAAGTCAATGGATATCACCAGATTTATTCATGAGCTTGTCACTTGCGCCGGTTTGGACTGGGTGTATGGCGGAGAATACGACCAATTTTCTCGCTTGGTTGTTTCAGTAGTACAGGGTTGGATTTCTGTTGGGTTGAAGCTCTACTTCGTTTTTGATGGTGAGTTTATGACAGGATAAAACCTCCCCCAAATCAGAAAAAATATATATCCTTGGATGCGTATTGAAGGTCCATCGTCGAGTACGAAATCCAATACTGTCATATCACGATTAACAGACGATAACGTCAAAGCTTCGTTGCTGTTCTTTCGCACATCCTCGTCTTCTCGTTCGACCCCACGTTTCTTGAACGAGTCCCGCATCCTCCCACCATTATCTCCCATTGCGTGTGTAGAAGCCTTGCAGTCCGTCGCTCGGTCTGCGCCTCAATCTCTTGAAATCCATTTCGCCCCCGGGGACGGCGATCTGTATGCTGTGGAATTGGCAGGGAAGGTCAATGGCTATGTTACAGGGCAGGATCCCGACTTTGTCATTTTGAATACGGAGGGCTACAAAGGGTACATTCCCATGGGGGGATTTTTATGGTATTCATCGCTGGACGCTAGTGGGACTGCTTCACAGGCCGATGACGAGAATGACTTCCGGCCAGTCCGTCGGCGGAAAAAAGCGAAACAACACGCTGGCACTAGCCACCTTGGAATTATCCCCCCGCAAGAGGTATCGAATAAGAGCCTTGCTCTCTCGTGTTCAGCGTATGCACCCTCAGATCTGGCCGCCCACCTCGATATTCCAGTTTCTCTTCTACCTCTCCTTGCCGCGCTAGTTGGCGATGACTCTGTTTCTGCTCAACGCAATAGCGCACAGTCGATGTATTTTGACCACAAGATCTCGCCTCCTCAACGTATCACTCTGGTATCGACTACCCTGCGTGCTGTGCTCATTCCATCATCGGGGCCCAAGAGAAAACAGAAACAGCCTGTTAGCAGTGTGATGGACCTCGTCAGACGAACGGTTCTCGCGCTTTTCATTCGAGATGCTTCACACGTGTCTGCGGGCGAGCAAGAATCCATTATCGAAAAAGTTGTGGACTCAACATTGCAATATGCTATTCCGAAACGAGAGGAACGTCTTTCGGAGCCTTCAGGACCTCCTTGTCTACTGCACGACGTGATTGGGGATCTTCTACCTACTTCTTTATCCAGCCCTCCAGACAAACCAACCATCACACGAGTGCTTTACAATACAGCATACTGCAGAGGAAATTTATTCTCAAATATTGTTCGCGTTATTCTTTCTGGGGAATTTCGGCCAATGCCATTTCTGGAAAACCCTGACGTTGAGACCGTCCCGATTACTATTGGAAGGCCTATTAGGGAGTGGATTTACGCGATTTTGGATGATGGTGTAGGATTGCCTGAAAAAGAAGAACCTCAGCTCAGTGAGCCTTCGGAGCCTGATGAAAGTGAAGACGAAGATGAGTTGGTTGATGTGGTGGAGGAATATTCATCGGATGAGGATGAAGAATTGGGCGATCCTTTAGCACCATTGCGTGGAGCTCTCGAGAGGCTAGAGGGAGACCCGACACCTCCTTCTGTTCCCCCTTCTCCTATCATTAGGAAGCCTCGATTCGTAAATGAATATGTCCGTCGCGGTACGCATGTTGCACCAGAAGAGGTTGGCGTCACTCTTCTTTCCACACTGCTGGCGCACCTTCCTACCCAATTTGCAACGCCCGTGCAGTTGACACCGGAGCAAACCAGGTTCAGGCTTCTTGTCAGCATCCTTTCCTCAGACTCGGCTCTCGAATCAATACAAGCTCTCCCACAAGAACGAGTTATACCTGTCCTGGCCATCCGATCGGTACTGAAAATATTATACGAGAGATGGGCACATTCACCTACCAATAGGGATCGTCTAAAGGAGAAATGGACGAAGCGGGAAGTGAAGGCACTCTTGTTGGCTTTCGTTGGTACCTCAGTTCCAGAGTTCCCCGACGGAGAAGACTCTTTTCCTCCAGAAATCCTAGATCGGTACGTTCAACTCACGGCTCAGATACTTGCCGCACTGGAGTCAGTGATCCTTCTTGCCCAAATCTTGTTATTGGATGGAGAGCTGCTACCGTTGACTTTGGTCAGTCGGTTTTCTGGACGACGGTTTCACCTTTTGTTGAATCGAGGAGTGGTAAGACCAGGTACTTCTTACAATGGGTTCGTGGATGAGGGAGTTCCCCCCGAGTTGTGGACTAGTGTTGTTGCTGGGTTTGATGACGACGTTTTCGTGGAGGAGAGAGTGGGGAAGACCAAGAAAGTGGTTAAGAGTGTCAAGAAGGAACAGAAACAGACAGTCAGCACGGCTAAGGGGCATTTTAATAGGGGGATGTATGGACTTTTGGCAGATGTAGAAGCTTAATTCACAGGGACCATATATGACTCAAAAAATGCACAAACTTGCATCTAGCGGAATCAGTGTTGAAAGTTGACTGGTACGAACAAGGGACCATTATACAAAAAACACTCGCCTAGTAGCACACCACAGGGAGCTGTAGAGTAAATATGCATACAGTCGTGAAATCGTGAAGACGAAATGCGACACAGAGGACAGTATGAGACAGACAATTATCTAGGCATCGGGCAAGGTATACCTGTTCCTCATCAAACGTTTGAACTTCTTCTTTAGAGGCTTTACATGTTCCCCCATGTACTCGTATAGCTTCCCTGACATGGCGGCCTTGTGCAGCTGTGGAGGGTTTGCAGTGCGACGGGCAAAGAAACTTTTATAAACCTCCGTCAGCTCAGCCCTATCCTTGTCTGTTCTGCAGTTCAAAAAACCATAGTCGACGGCAACCTGCGGTGCAGGTTCCTCATCACCCGCCCACACATATTTTTTGAGATTCCAGACGGAATCTCTGCGCCAACAGGTATCCAAGACCCCCGCCAAGTAAGGAAACTCATCAAGTTCGATGCTGAGCGCGTGTTTGCGCAAAAGGGGAGTGAGAGCAGACGCCTCGTACGCGGTGTGGAACTCGTTGAAAGGGCACCTGGAGAATAAGGTGATATACATTTTTGCGATGCGCTGTTCGCTGACTTCGTCCGGGGAGGCGCAGAAGCCGAATTGCGACCACAGACCCTGGTCGGGGGCGGGCTGCCAGCTAGCGAGGAGAGACATGCAGAGGTCGAGGCATCTGCGCCTGTTCTCTGGCCATGACATTCGCACGGCTTGGATTTCTGCCTTGCTCGCCGTAACCGAACCACCCGCATATAGCCAGCCATGCATCACCATCTCGTGGACAAAATCTGCGGGCGCTTCTTTAGAAAGATCGAGGACATATTGGTTCTCCAAGAACCACCAGTAATAGACACTCCGGAACCCCACCGGCACCTTCTCAAAGGCCTTTTTTACCTCTTCCACCAGTGTTCCCTTGATCCTCCACGAGTGGAGGGTTTTTGGCTCCACATTCTGGTATATGATCAAGGCTTTATACAACCCGAGCAACTTTGTTCTGTTCGGCGCAGTGAACGCTCTGGTGAACCCATAATCATCGCAAGTTTCAACGTCGTCAGGAAGGCGGTCTCTGTAGCAGAAGCGGGCGAGCTTGTAGGCGGTGTTGATAGGTTTTTTGGGGTTGCAGTCGAAGATGTGTACGGTCCAGAGTTTGCGCTGACATTTTTCGCTGCAGTACCACGCTGATTTGCACCCCGTACATCGCCTCGTCGCTGGGGCTTCGCAAGTGTTGCATTTGTGATTCATGGATCGAGATAATGAAAAACGATGACGATTAGTTCAAGGTCTATAAATCTAGCCGGAGCTCTCACTGAAAAAGGTTGTAACAACCAAGATTAGCAACCTGACACGCCAGCGCGAAAATGGTGAGAACAAATTACCTGGGAGATGCTGCAGATGGCTCGGTGGATTGAATCTCAAGACCACGAGTCGGCGCTAGTGCAGAGAAACTGCGCGTCATCGCTGCAGAGGCCATCAGATAATCAGCGAATACAGTATTACTATGATACGTGGTACTTGGATCTTGGACTCGGAGTTAGATTACCACACCACCCTCTTCTGATTTAATACTAAACTGTAGTAGAACCTTTTCAACACTAGTAGTAGGCTAAAAGAGGATCACCACAGATGTTAGTCTGAGTAGAGCAAGGCACGTGCTCGTACAGAGAGTGGAGTCTTCGTATTACAGTAGGGCCCACTAGCGCATTCCTTTATCGCGTACCGCTTCCACGCACTCGTCTTACCCATCTCTCCGGCTGACCCATCCAGCCTTCGTTTTTTCTTCACCCAACACACCCGCAACACCAGTACATCTGATTCGGAGAATCTGCCAATGACCCAATCACACCAGCGAACGGCCTATCACATGCATCTCTATCCCACCCCCCCTTGCCCTTATGGTATGCCCTTCCTTGCCCGATCATCGCCAGTGGGATATTCTTGTGGAAGTACTAGTTGGTCTTCACTTGGCCTATGTGGCCTTTCAAAAACCACCTCCTTGTATATCCTCTACCTCCTGGGCTTTGAGAAGGGAGGAATTAGATCGGGTAATAATTTCCTAATTTCCTGTCTTCAGTTTTGATCGTCTGCCGAATGGCTTTACACAAGACTCCTACGCCACACGTTGGCAGAGAGAAAGCTACGGAGGCTATATCCCCCGGTACTCTACCTTTGGGCATCTACAGTCTGTGGCAGCCTGGGAAGAGGATGAGGGAGAAAGAGTGCCAAATTATGCCAGATCATTGGGATGGATAGCAGGATTGTTTGCTGTGCGGGCAATGTCTTTGTAAAGGGTTCTAGACGGCATCGACAAACCAGAATGAAGGTTTGTGCAAAAAATCAATGCATTATTCGAGTTTCGAGATGGTTAGGCAACAAGTCAATGAGACCTAGAGCAAGACCCATGATACATATTAACCCGCAGTCGCGGAGTAGACCCACCTGAGGCTGAGGGCGGTGGAAGACTAGAATCCGATTGAAAAAGGATGAAGGTATGGTTTGATGGGGAATGCTACGCGGCGAGTTCGACACGCAAAAAACTCCGTTCCCCATTTGCCAGCACGCCCACAAGATAAGACGTCCGTGATCTCGGAGTGAATATATGCGTGCAGAAATGTGCTATTCTCTTCGGACCAGCCTTGTGCAAATTTTAGCGGGAAGAGAGACGCTGAGGGTCCCGGATGAATCCAAGAGTCAGCGGTCATGCCACCACGGGGCGATGTCTCGGCCTATTACTAGTGCTACCGGGTCATAGTACAGTTCTGATTGTAATCACAATCCTTCGTTTTTCAAATGGCGTGCCGTGCAGTCTTCAGATTCCCTATACACAGGTTCTGAATTGACCTCTCCAGAAAGTTACACAGCATGATGTTCTCGCGTAATCTATTCACGACCCGACCAAGACTATTCTGGACGACCATCTAGAGAGAGAACGTCTCGTCAGTGACTTGAAACTGCCCATCATGATGATACTTCGTCCGTCGCATATCATGCCGATTCTATTGAAATGTCAGGTTGACGCCCATTCTAAAGGTATCGCATCCTAAATTGCAATGGTAAAATCCGAGATGCATGAGTTACTAACAAGGGGTTGAATAGTTACTCAGCCAAGTACTTTCATGCACTGAATGCCGTCTCTCCGCCACAGCTGGGGGTTCTTGGAGCCTCCATAGAACTCACGTAATGATGATCCAGTATCCCCTCTAACGTACCGTAACCCCCACATTGCAAGTTTGATAGTCAGTTTTCCTTCTTCTCAGCCGAAACGGTGATAAGATGATATTATCATTCAGGGCTTTCGGAGTTGCGTGATTCCTGGCAATCCATGACGCTTATCGTGTAACTTGAATGCCTGTCCCATCCTTGCTATTCGGAATCGAACCCGCCTGTCCGCCCGCCTGCACACACACACACACACTACTACTACATCCTCCTCTGTCATTTTGCAATTATATGTATTCACAAGTCTGGTGACGAGATGACTCTCGGGTTCCTCGGCGGTTGTTATCTTTGGGTTTTATATCGACTTGGCCAATCTTCTGCGCTGTCCACTCCTACT
>QGOD01002585.1:0-11692 GCA_003313065.1 Sarcodon sp. MG97 | reverse complement strand
CTCATATTTCCCCATACACTAGGCTATGCCCAATAATTAAATCACCTTTATTTTTATTTTTCTTATTCTTTTACTTATTTTCAATATAATCCATCTCAAATATTTCCAAAAATATGCTAACTGTACCCTTGCCTTACCCTGACCCCCTGCTAAATATCTATATGAATGTGTGTCAGTTCCAGGGCAACATTTCTGTACTGGGTAGTATTTGAGACATTTCTTTCTACAGGGTGAAATAAATTATGTGTAATTATAGAAATATGTGTCAACATCGATATTATACATAAGACCCCGGTCCCAGACCGATACTAGACACTGTATACACATGGTTATCCCAGACAAATATTACTGTACACAGGCAATATTTGAGGCATTTCTTTCTACAGAATGGAATAATTTATGTATAATTATGAATATATGTATGACCATTGACGGTATGTATCAGACCTTGGTCAGTGAATACTAGATCTTGCTCCCAGATCAATAGAGTGAACCATCCAAGTACATCTGTCCCAGGCTGATATTTCTGTACTTGGTAATATTTGAGACATTTCTTTCTACAGAGTGAAATAAATGATGTATAATTATGGAAATATGTCTGAATATCAACATTATATACCAGTCCTCAGTCCCAGACTGATATACTACACATTGGTAATATTTGAGAGATTGGCATATATAATGTTAGATAAATTACATATAATTATGAGAATATTTATGAGTATTAACAGCATGAATATGGTCTCGGTCCCAGACCGCCATGATAGACGGTGGACATGGAAGTGGTATTAGACTGATGCACTACACATTGGTAATATTTGAGAGATTGACTTGTATAATGTTAAGTAAATTATATATAATTACAAGAATATTTCTGACTATTGGTATACCATGTACCATCTCGGTCTCAGACCGTCATGACAGACGGTGGACATGGAAGTGGTATCAGACTAATACACTACACATTGAGAGATTGACTTGTTAAATAAATTACATATAATTATGAGAATATTTCTAATTATTAATATACTATATACCATCTCGGTCCCAGACCGCCATGACAGATGGTGGACATGGAAGTGGTATCAGACTGATACACTACATGTTGAGAGATTGACTTGTTAAATAAATTACATATAATTATGAGAATATTTCTAATTATTAGTATACTATGTACCATCTCGGTCTCAGACCGCCATGACAGACGGTGGACATGAAAGTGGTATCAGACTGATATGGTAATATTTGAGAGATTGACTTGTATAATGTTAAGTAAATTATATGTAATTACAAGAATATTTCTGAGCATTGATATACCATGTACCATCTCGGTCTCAGACCGTCATGACAGACGGTGGACATGGAAGTGGTATCAGACTGATACACTACACATTGAGAGATTGACTTGTATAATGTTAAGTAAATTATATATACTTACAAGAATATTTCTGAGCATTGGTATACCATGTACCATCTTGGTCCCAGACCGCCGCTCCTACATATGTGTGAAATATGATAGATTATCAACTGAATAACACCACAATGCCACAGTTGGTATGCCATCCTATGTGCTATGCCTAGGCTGTCCTACCTCTCCCTATGCCTGCCTAAGGCAAAATTTTGAATGCCTATATCTGCCTAGGATGAAAAAAACGTCTCTATAACTACTCCAGGGTTAGAATAGCTGACCTAACCGAGTCACATGACCCATCACCGGATGACTTCGATGCATGGATGAACGACCTATTGGATTAGGTTGTCACATAATCTGGAATGTTCTAGAATAATCACGTGACCAGGAATCCAGTGTACCTTGCCAACTGGTCTTGGCTCTGGCTACAGTCAGAGTTCTTTGACCCGGAGATGTAGGGACCGGTGTCCTGGAAAAGGTAGTTGCCGAAAGGATCTAGGCCTCGGCCTAGATTGCTAGTACATACCACCCAGACCGGTAACTGATTACATGACGGCTCAGCCCCAATACGGACTTAGTATAGGTCCGCCCATACCCGGTACCAGTAGTACGGCTCGGGATCCGCTTCTAGAATGTTCTGGAATTTGATGGAAACTCGGTTCCATGGCCTTCTATTATTTGGCACCTTAGACGCAACCAAACACTATGACCATCAGTGACTTGGTCTGTGCGCGTCACAGATCAGTATATAAACAGGCACTTAGGGCTGATGTGCTCTCTAGTGAAAACCTGTTCTCTTCCCTCGGTTGAGAACTTGTTACCTCTAGTGCCATCCGCCCCCCAGCTTCTATCTTCTGATAAAAATTGACCTAATGGCCGATTTTTGATTGAACCTGAAAGCCTAGGTTCAGACCCTAGGCATTTGGGTTAGTGCGATACCCTCTCCTGAGGGACTCCTCATCGTGCTAGTCGACTCTCTAGTCGGCAACACCGTCAAACTGTTCGGGGAACCCCTAAAGCCATTTGGTACCACCCCTCGCCAGCAATGGCCAAGAGCACCAGGAGCACCCCGGGTATGGTAATAATCCAACGGATTCAGTGAAAGCTGGAATGGGCAATCCGCAGCAAAGGTCCAACTCGACTTAGATTGAGCTCTGGATCAGCGTTCAATGACTAGATGGCGGTGGGCAATGAAGGAACACAACTCCAGGAGGGATTTCATCCTCGAGGCCGACTCCTGTTGGTGCCGACTTGTAATTGCTTAAGATATAGTCTTAATAGCTGGAAAACTGGTGGCTAGGAACCTAAGCCCTGATCCTAGAGAATACTTCGGTATGGTCAGTTGGCGGTGGGAGTTTTTTGAAGGTTTTGGCTTCCGCCATTTTTGCCTCAAATGCCCGAGTTCTTAGCGCTGTATAAAGACTGTAATTTATTACAGCCTGGTGTCCTCTAGAAGTAGCTATTACTTGTTAGGTACTGGTGCGGACTTCGAAAAGAAGGTACTGATGCGGACGTCTTACGCTAGGGCTTCGGCAGCTAGTATTGGCTAAGCTCCACCTTCCTAGTAGGACATGCCCCACAAGTATTCCTTATGCCCCCCTAGCTTGTATTTAGTTTGCTTTGAAAGTTCTATCAGAGTTTTTAAAAACTGTAGGATGCTTTACAGTAGGTAAAGTCATCTGTCCTCTGGTGTCAGTACTTCCTAGATCAGCTGCTTAATTGTGGTGGTCAAAGAAGGAAAAACATTATGGTAAAGACTTGATCCATGAACTTTTTATACAAGCTTTCGTGTTCATTCCTCCCCTCTGCCTAAGCTTATTGCCATGGCCCCCAAGTCTGCTTCCTCCTCCTCCAAATCGAAGTCCACCCCCTCATTCTCCAATGCTACCCGCATTGGCAGAATAATGTTTGACAGCGGCCTTGGTCGCCCGATGACGTTGGGAGGATTTTCCTCCCTGAGCAGACAATGATCTCCCTCCCCCCCTGCGGTCACTATGGTATCGATGTCAGTTGACGCTGACCAACCAACTTGGAACAATCCAATTAAGTACGCCATTAACACAGCGGAACTTTTAGATTGCGCCCCATCTACTTTCCGCCTTGCAGTAAAGGATAAGATCACCAGGTTGGAAGAGCTTATCGGTAAACTCTGCCGCGCCCAGAAAACATTGGCCAATCTCTGCAGACACCAGGCTGCGAATACCTTTCTGACTTCCCTGGCGGGAGGCGCACCCGTGTTTCAGGTGTGCAAGGAGTACAACGGTTACACCGCTACTCCTGAGTTTAGCGCTGAGGCTGTCCCCCTGCATCGTCTTGCAGAGCTTCACCGCGAATACCGCACTAATGCGCTCCTTATGATGTGCACCATCAAGGAGCAGGAGATCACTCATCTCCTTGACATTACTCGGCCCAAATCCTTCAGCCCTGCAGTCATCAGTAAACTTGAGGCTATCGAAATGGAACGGATCAAGGACCTCAAGGACCCTACAGTCTCCTAGTCCACCAATTCTGGTGGACAGATTGTCACTTGGAAGGCCGCTGAACTCAATGGCTGTGACCTCATCACAAAAACCACCGATTGCCTCCTGATCCTGGAAAGGACAGTTGAGTTAGCCAAGAAATGTGGTGAAAGAGAACTGGCCAAGGCCGCCAGTAAAATCAAGGTCAAAGACACCGTGGATGTTGTCATGGTGGACGTGAACGATATTCAAAATAGCAAGAGTATCCGCGATTTGGTCAAGGCTGAGACCAAAAAGATTCTCACTTCTAAAGGTGCGTATTCATATGCTGGTAACTCAAATCCAACTTATGAAAACGCAATTAGCCAAAGGTGTAAAGAAGCAAGCCGGTTCTTCCAACAAGAAGAAGAAGAACCCTGCCCCCCAATAGAAGAAAGGAGGTAGCAAAAAGGCAAAGGCCGGTGCTACCAAGCCCAAGTCCTCTGGCAAGGACAAGGGGAAGGGAAAGGCCAAGAATTAGAGGTGGAGGTTTTAGATAGTAAATGTAAATTTAACTGGAAAAAACCTGAAATGTACCCAGATTCCCTGCTCAGCCTACCATTTTCTGAGCAAATCCAGACTGTCCTTGCGCAAATTCCTGTGGATGTTTTCGAAAGTCTAAGATTTCGTAAGGAAGTACATATCGGTCCTGGTGTTGTGATGAGAAAGCAGCTCAACATCCAGTTATCTGCTGGACTGAAGTATCTCTTCAAACCCAAGAATAACAGAATGGAAATCCTTCATGCTTACAATAAATTCTGTGAGACAGTTAGATGGAATTGGGAATTCTATTTTGACAAAGGATACTAGTTCTATGACCCAGATTATGACACCAAAGAGGAAACTCAGGCTGTCGCCCCGCGAGGGGACTACTTCATTGAGAAAGGCCTCGATGCTGGAAAGTCTTACCTGCTTCAGTGCCTAAGGAAAGACCAATACAGATCGATCGCTCCCAAGCCCACTACGGAAGCTTTGGAGTTAAACAGACTCAGACAGTTCGTCAAAGATCATAACTACTTGATTGTTGCAACAGACAAAAATCTAGGAGTAGCAGTAATAACCCGTGACTAGTTTATACAACAAACTCAAAAATTACTCAATGACCCAAAGTCTTATCTAGAAATAGATTATAATAGGGCTAGAGATATTATTTCTGAGACAAAATATCAATTGCAAGAGCTAGTGCTCAGTTACTTATTTGCAAAGCAGGAGGCTGAATTCATAATGTTGAATTTTGATGATTGGCAATTCCCTAATTTTTATGCGATTCTAAAAATCCATAAGAATCCCTGGAAGGGAAGACCCATATGTCCTTGTTATAAGGCCATCCAGAACCCCGCTACTAAGATAATTTCGAAAATGCTAAAGCCTCTGCTCAACGATACAAATGTTTGCCCTTACGTTCTTAAGGGGACCAAGCAATTGGCACAAGCTTTAGCCAACATAACACTGAACTTGTACGAATCATACTATATTATCTCAGGTGATATAGTCACGTACTACCCAAATATACCCCGGGAAGATGCGCTAGTCTATACTATAGACATGGTTCTGGACTATTATGGCTGGGAAATTGAATCGGACAGGGCTGCCCTGTTTATCAAACTTCTCAAAACGTCCAACGATAAACTTGTTATGAAGTTCGGCAACCAGTACTTTGAGCAAATAAACGGACTTGTGATGGGAATTGCATCCAGTCCAGATATTGCCAATCTATATGGGGCATATTTCGAAAATGACATCATTAGAAATACCAAAGAAATAGTTTTCTTCCATCGATACATCGACGATGTACTGGGCATAGTCAAAGCCTACTCCCCGGAGCAGGCCAAAGCAATTGCTTCGCGTATTATATACCCGGGAGTCGAACTTGACTGGACGGTGGGCAAATCTACTGCCTTCCTAGACATGTTTATTACCATCAATGATAATAATAAGATCATTCATAAACAATATAGTAAACCGTTCAATCACAAAGAACGTATCTCCTGGATATCTCACCACCCTATGGACGTAAAACGTGGAACGTTCATTGGTGAAATGTCATGACTGGCGGTGCTGAATAATGTATTCACAAACTACTTATCAGCTCTTCAAGAGTTAGTTTTACTCTACCTTGAACGAGGATATCCCCAGTCGCTTCTGCGAATATGGCTGAAAGCTAACATCACCAAGCGATGGAACTCAAGGTTTGAACCAAACTTAGAGGGAGAATCGTTAGGCGTTTGGGCTATTAAGTCTACCTTCAACGATAGGTGGTTAGACATTAACGTCAAAACATTAATAAGCGTCATTTATGATAGTTGGAAAAAATCCTTTGGTCCTGAAAAACCCAAGGCGCCAACTAAGAAAAGAAAAGTAGGTAGCTCACTACATGAAGCTCCTCGGCAAACGAAACTTTGTCGCTTAGACGGTATATTGTCGATCGCTAAAGCTTCACCTGTCTCTCAAGACCACTCTTTCACTGTATGCGAAGGGGACAGGGCTCAGCAATTACAGCTGGGAGAGGAGCCCGAACTTCCATTTTCCTTGCCTTATGTAGGCACCGAAAAACTTCCTAAGACTTGGCCAGAGTCTTTCATAGGCAAACGCTTACTCGTTTCTAAACACAGGGGACCCAATCTTTGGGATCTTACTCGCACTTGGAATCAATCCATTCTTGACGAATGGGAGAAGAATCTTACACCACCCTTCTCCAGCACACCATCTAACCGTTCGGTACAGGACGATGATGTAAGTGTTCCAGACATAGCTACACCAGCTATATCCTCTGCACCTGGAAGCCCAGGGCCCTCACAAAGCATTGCAGATGATGATGATCCCCTAGAATATCTAGAGGACACAACAATGGAACAAGTTACAATTGACGGTCTACACACCCAGCTAGATAAAGCAGAGGTAAGTAGAGCTTCCAGTAGGATGGAAGACAGAGAGTGCTGCCAAGCCGAAGATGAGGAATATGTTGGGAGGCATTCATTGCCCCACAGACTAACTCAACCTAACCGTGAGTCTATAAGAGTTTTACGGACGGGAACTGTCCCAGTCTCACAACTGGCCTACTTGGCTAACTTGCCTGTGGCTCGTGCTTCTTACAGTAACCCAACATATAACCCTAACCTAACCGGACCTAACTACTCCAGGGTTAGAATAGCTGACCTAACCGAGTCACGTGACCCATCGCCGGATGATTTCGACGCATGGATGAATGACCTATTGGACTAGGTCGTCATGTGACCCAGAATGTTCTAGAATAATCACGTGACCGGGAATCCAGTGTACCTTGCCGACCGGTCTTGGCTCCAGCTACGGTCGGAGTTCTTTGACCCAAAGATGTAGGGACCGGTGTCCCAGAAAAGGTGATTGCCGAACAGGATCTAGGCTTTGGCCCGGATCATTAGTATGCACCACCTGGACCAGTAACCGATCACATGATGGCTCAGCCCCAATACGGACTTAGTATGGGTCCGCCCATACCCGGTACCGGTAGTACGGCTCGGGATCTGCTTCTAGAATATTCTGGAATTTGATGGAAACTCGGTTCTATGGCCTTCTATTATTTGGCACCTCAGACGCAACCAAACACTGTGACCATCAGTGACTTGGTCTGTGCGCGTCACAGATCAGTATATAAACAGGCACTTAGGGCTGATGAGCTCTCTAGCGAAAACCTGTTCTCTTCCCTCGGTTGAGAACTTGTTACCTCTAGTGCCATCCACCCCCCAGCTTCTATCTTCTGACAAAAATCGACCTAACGGCCAATTTTTGATTGAACCTAAGTGCTACTCTGTCAATCAAGGGGGTGTCCTGATCTGTAGTGGCCCCTGAAGGAAGTTCTCTCATGTGAATTGGAAGGGGTGCTCTCTGCCTTTTACCCCTCTTGTTTTTTGCCATGGGAAAAAGCAAATGATGATGTGGCAGAAAAGAAGTATACACAGGATCATGACATGTCCATCAGTCACATCACAGAGAAAAATGTTCCGTTGTCACACCTATTCTGCCGGTATTTCCTCTGTTGGCTATAATACCTAGTTATGTGTGATGCTGTGAAGAAGAACCATAGCAAACTTGGCCATTTCATGTCAATAGTAATTTTATTGTATAATGCAAAAAATGTTTTTCTATCTCACAGCTATATATATTTCATCAAATTGTGTTTGGATCACCATCAGCAGTTATCTGGTCTGAGGCTGGTGTGTTATTGAAGTGTCAGCATAATGAGAAATGGAGAATGATTAAGCTCAGAACTTCTAATATGAACATTTTACCCTCCCTCTTAACTCTCATTCATTAGCACAAAGAACAGCTTGTATTTCTAAATCGTCAACACTTGTCGTCCATCTCCCTCTACTATAGTCGACTACGTTTTCTTTAAATCCCTCCTACCCCAAATATTTCTACATCCTCATTAGAGTTGCTCACCTCTGATCATCCTCAGATCCTTTCCATAATTCCTCTCACTCCTGGCCCTTCATCATATGGTGTCGACTCTTTCTTTGCCAATTCTAATGCTCGATCTGCCCCCACTGTGTCTATTAACCATAGATAAACCCCCATTGCTCCTTGTCCCAATAAGTCCATCATACGTCCATGCATCTTCTCAAGCTCTCTGTAGCTTTTCATCTCATAGTCAACTCCATATTGTGGTGACACATATATTCGTGATGACTTTGCTCTTGCTAATCCTAGACGAACCATATTGAACGCATTCATCCCTTTCATGCCTGTATAGTTCTTGTAAGTTTTCTGAACTACCCTTCAAATCTTAATCATCTTTCTTACTGTGTTTGTCTGTCCATGCTCCTCCCAAATGTCCTGAGTTCTGCAACATCTTTTGTCGAAGCGGTGAGTTCGCATCTAACAGTGCCAAGATGTACACCGTCAAATAGTCACGAATGGCGACTGCTGCTTCACCCCCTTGTGCATCACATTTACCCATTCTTGTTGTCGAACTCGCCCTGTAACCATCGGCCCATCGAATAACCCATGCAGATCCCCAGACACCCGTTTCTCATGCTTTACCTTTGGGATCAGCTTCGAGAACACGATACTCAGTATTATCACCAGATGGTGTACTGGATCCTTCATGTCCAGTTTCCCAATGATGTATACATACGTGTCCCATACATACTTGTTTGATGTTGTCAGATCTGCTGGTTTTACGTCCCTCTTCTTCCGCGTTCCAAGCCCAAATGCTTGTTCAATTCCAAAATTGCTTGGTGCTCGTGTCCATTTCCTATATGCATGGATGTCCCTTAATGCTACATCCCCACTATTCCACTCTGCTGTCTGCGAACACCCCTCAACATACTCTTGTGCTGCTCCCACAAACTCATTTCATGGTGCTGCCTCTACTAGCATTGCTCCTGATACCACTGCCAGTCCCGTCACTACTTGCCACATCCCATGCTTCGGTTTCCACTAATTTCCCCCCTCATTCCCAGGCACTTGTCCCACCTCCTCGCTGTTCAGTGCAAGTGCAAATGTCGCCTTCCAAACCTTTTGAACTTGTGCTTCATCTTTTGTTCCCAACGCCTTCTCCATCATCGCCAGTTCTTCTGGTAGAATCTGCACGAACATTGATCCTGAAGTCATCGGCGCACTCACCCTTCATGATCCATGTACCGCAACCTGGTAAAACGCTTGACTCAACTTCGTGTAGGTCGTCTCCTCTCCCATTTTAACTATCACTCCTTGTGCTGTCAGCCCTCCTTCAGGAACTAAGTGCACCATCACTCGAATCAATAGTGTTATCATCATCTCGTTCCTTGTGCTCAGTGGATACCGTGTTTCCCCCCATAGCTGCAGGCTCCTCCTCCATGAACTCACTATCTCATTCTTTAATGGCTGAATCCGTCGATCCCGACGAATATCCTCATTCATCTGTTTCACAATCTCTGCTTTCACCCATTCTACAGTATCTGCAACAAATATTTTCATCAGTATTACTGCAATCGCTACTGACTGATTCATCGCTTTCATCTGTCGTGGTATCACATCTGGTAATAGTGTAGGTGGCAGCCTATGTGCAAATGCTTTTAGGCAGAATAGATTCATGTAGACCTGGTTATAGTGTCGTGCATAAGTTTCCTTAGCAATCAATAGTGTCCTTCATTTTTTATTTAATCCTCTCACCTGCCAATGGTGTTCTCCATATGTTAATGTCTGAGCTTGTTGTGAAGATGTCACCAGTTTCTGTAATGTCATCCTTATGTCAACTGGCCATACCTGCTGCAATATCTCAACTACGTCTCCAGGCAACTGCTTCTGTATCAGTAATTGCAATCCAGATGTTATGCAGGGAAATCCATCATTTGTGATTCCAAGTAACAACCACAACTGATCCATCAGAGCCCTTGATAACACCCAGCTATTGCCTGTGTGTCCAAAATTATATGTGCGATCTAGTGATGATGCCAATTCCACTAGATATGGTGACACTGGCCTGCCTTTATCTATGTCTGCCTTTGTAAAGTCTCGAATATTCGACAATAGGTTGCAGATCCCAAAGGTTACCCAGTTATATAGATCGGGAAATATCTGCAATCAGAACATTGTAATCAGCATCTTCAAATATGACATTTCTTATAGTTGCTTACGCCTCCACGAAGAATAGTTAGCATGTCACACATCGGTTCGATGACAGATGGATGTTCCCATTGTCACAGTAAAGGGCAGACTACATTGTTGTAGAATACACTAGTAACCATAGTTGACTGTTGTCAATAAAGCTCTCAGCTAAGAAAAGGTTGAATGCAACACTTACCTTCTAGAAGTTTGGTTACCTTCATGCAACCCGAGCATTTCGATGTGATACACCACCTCCAAATGAAAGTAGCTAGCTACATCAGTATTGGAGTCATCAATCCGTTCTCGTAACGTATCATATGGCATTTTTCCATTGTCCACCAATTTACGAAGCTTCTTGAATTTAGCCTGTCCTGGGCCATTCTTGCAGTGAGTCCCACTCAGGATCTGGGTAAAAGCTCCAGTCTGAGCTTCGTGAGTTCTGGAACTATACTATGTCCGGTGTGAGGCACAGTTGTATCCTTGAAAGGAAATAGGGATGATAGGAGGATCACGATTTGGATGGCTGGCCAGCTGTCAGTTTAGAGTAGTGAGCCGCTTTTGGAGCATGGGAGGTGGACCATTTGCTTGATAATTACCCAAGCCAGTAAATGCTTGAGAGTAACCATAGACCTCAGGAGTAAAAATGGAATCTTCATCCATGGATTTGAAGAGCCAATGTATCTTTTTCAAGTCAGCCAGAAAAGCAGGAAGTTCATTAGTTGGATCAATTTCAACTCTTGTTCGTTTAATCCTGAACCCATCTTTATTATAAACAGGAATCTCATCGACCCTAAGCTCTGGCTGGTTGAAGACAGCAAAGTCTTCCAAGTCAATCTCGGTGCGAGTTCGCTCATCGGGGGTTGTATAAGCAATGGTGGAGTTGCTATTATTGCAGATGATAGAGTCAATGTCGAGGACTGTGGTTCTTTCTGCGATACGTGTTCTTAATGTGAAGAATTCATTACTTGTCAGAAAATCAGATGGGAACAAATGTATGATACTAAACTCACATCAACTCTGTGGCCAAAGCCATTGAGACATACTTGATCTTAGAGTAGTCCCGTTCATACTCCCATGCCATAGCTTCTTCCACCAAGGCAGCTCAGGGATAAATGTTTCTGTTTTGACCGAAGCGGATGGTGACGAATATGGGGCAACTGTCCAGGAAGAAGCCATCTTTGAACCACTCAGGATCACCTTGGGACCAGTCTTCATA
>QGOD01002584.1:1522-16325 GCA_003313065.1 Sarcodon sp. MG97 | reverse complement strand
CTCTATTTCTCGCACTTTGTTCTATCTCATGTCTCTCGTCTTTCACCTTATAATTATTTGGGTTTCACTTGAACAATTGGACCACTCAATTTTAGGATTTATTCAATTTTCACACATTTGTTCAATTATCTGTAAAAGATTTGCAGATAATTTTGCACACACTTTGCACATCTCACGCCAGCTCCTAGTCATTCTTTTAGAACTATAGGTCGTTGTGCAAACTTTCCTGAATGCCCTCACACCAACAATGGACGTTTTGTATTAGCTATAGGCATATAGCAATCTCCTTGGCTGCTACTAGGTTCATTATATCAGCAGAATACTTGCAATTGCCGTGGCTCCTCTGCTACCTTCTCTATTGCTTTATCTACCTCCGACTCACTCTCTGATGGATAGAAAAGAGGCAGCTTTTCAGGGCTGGCCTGCTCCAATGACTGCTATTCCTGTGCAAGCTGTTCTAGCTACTACCACAATATATCTTGCTCATACTTATCGATGGCATCAAATGCCTTGTCCCTTTCCTCAGTCGCCTCCAACTTGTACAGCTGGAGGAACTGTACTAGTTCCTTCTATTTGACTGATTAGTGCCTAGATCCCGATTACTATTGCTAACTTGACTTACCCCTTTTGTCTGCATTGCTGCCAGCCAGGCTTCTTGATTACTAAGTTCTGCAATATTCTTAGGCTCGAAGTGGAAGGATTCTAAAAATACAGATTTTAGCTCAAAGAGTAGATGGGCATCCTGAGCCCATAGGTCTAATACTTCTGCTTCTTATACTAAGAAGTCTGTGAGTGTTTGCCTAAGAGAGAATGGGACAAAGCTAGCAGAAGTAGACATGGTAGTAATAGATGTTAAAAGGATAGTTTGGTGAAGACAAAGTAATAAGTTAGGACAGTTTTTATACAATTTTGGATTCACCCCTTTGCCCAGACAGCATGTTATTGGATGTCTCACTTACTCAGTATGATACATATTGACTGGGATAGTCAATATTCAAAGTCCCTCGGAGATGTAGAGTCATTGTGACTAGAAACATCGCTTATTATACCTTGCACACGATGATATGACCATCAGCGAGTCTAGCCTCTGAATCACCCATTCACAGTGCGAAATCATGCAAAGTCACTTAGGCCCGAGAAAGGACACAATGGCAAAACTCCCTAAATTTTGCAACTGTGAATATTTCACATTGTTCAATCCCTTTTAGCCTAATTCAATCGAAAGACTTGCAAACTTCAAAACCCCTTTCTATCGATTTTGCATACCTTCCCATCCTTTCAATCACCCCTAACAGCCACTCTTTCAACCTCAAATTATGTTTCACAGTATTTTTTATCATTTCACAGCCTTTTACCCTGCCTCATTGTTTGTAAAATTCCATCCCATCAATTGCCTTTTATGGTAATGCGAAAGGTTCTTCGCTTCCCACAATCACTATACCTTCCACATTAGGACATTATTTCTAAATTCTCAACTTTTCACAAGTATTATAGTATGCCACCTATGCTCCCCTTCTAACTAGTTGCTCTCTGATATGCTCTGTGACGCCCCTATATGTAGAAAATTGTTAGCACCATTTTGAAGTAGTTTAGTGTGATTTTTTAGATATAAAAGTATGTACAAAAATTTATAATAATAACAAATCAGTTCACCTCTCGCTTTTAATTCGAATCCTCTCACTTTAGTATTATGATTTAGTATCATGCGTTCTTGTCCTCATCATCTATCGTCTATCACCTTTGCCTATCGCCCCATTATCTTGCACTTGATCGATTATCTCATGCTCACTCAAACTATCTCGCACCTTATCACATTTTTGGACTCCAGGTTACTATAGTCTCTCAGTGTTGCACACCGAGTTTCTACCATTTTCATTGCCAGCCTTCATATCCCTTTACTAGTTCACACCCCTTCATGTTTTGCATTTCTTCCATTTTATTTCGCACTTCCGTTTTATTTCGCACTTCTATTTCACAGTTCGCATTTCGCATTCTTTTGTTGTGAAATCCTTGATTGTTGTTAGTGTATCTTTAGGATCACCTCGCACACCATATTAGACTCATTGTATCAACTCGAGGTATATCGCTATCTCCTGAGTTACCAGTGGGTTGGACATATCAACGATTTACAGTCCCATTAGAACTCATACTGGCTTCTATCAAACTCATTACAACTCCCAGCTTCTATACTGCATGCTTCTATCACCCCATCGCAGCTTCCTACAGCCCTATATCTCTGATATACACCTCTTTCTAAATCTTTGGCACCCTCCTTTTTATATTGATCACACTTTTTTTTATTAGAACGATTCCCATTAGACTTATCAGACAAGTCAGACTTCTCCTATTCAACTGATCCTATCTCCTCATGTCCTCCACACATTGTACATGCTCTGACAACTCTTGACAATGATTCAGGTTTACAGGACCTTACTATATACTGCATCTGACCCTTTTATAGCAAGGTTGCTTCATGACTATCAGGCATTCTGATCATCCAATCGATTTTATCACAGGCTTTCCTAAATGAGTAGTTTATCATACTCGATCCTCTTTGGCATGTAATTTTCTTTTTAGTTAATACTTTATTTATTTCTCATGACTGCTATCTTTCTTGAAATCTATATTAAGTACTCTATATTTCCCTTATTGCTTATTCTAGTTTGTTCTTGTCATCGCAATTTTTACCTTGTGATTATATCAGACTGTCCCTATTTTATAGTTGTTTCACCGATCTATCTCCCCTTCTTTGTTCTTTCACTTGCAATTGTCAGACCTCCCTCTTTCTGTCATTGCTAGCTAGATGAGTATATATGCTTATAGTAGTTAGCAAAATAACCAGACAAGTTTACCCCTGCTCTCACTGTTTTATTGTGTGACCCCACTTTCTATTGACTTTAGACCAGCCTCAGCCATATTTCTTGACTTCCTACCAATACTTCAACTTCGTTTTGACTTCAGATCTGACTTATCAACTTCTGACCATCAACCGTTTTATTGCAAGTACCTGTGATTATTGAGCATTCATTACTCAAGGTCTAGTATTTGTTCTAAAAGTCTTGTTCAGTTGTCCTCTCCATATAGAATACTGATCTTCATTCCCTAGTAGTGAACTCAAAGCTCTATCGATTTCTGGTAGTAGCTGAGCACCCTTTAGTTTCACTGACAATATTACTGCTACAATAAGAAACCTTGCAAATCAAGAAAGTGTTAGAGCTACTTAAGCTCTACTAAATGAACCAATACTTTGATTAGGTACCAGACTCTATTATGTACCATCTCATACATGTGTCAATATCCATAGATAGATCAACTTATTAGTTCCAATGAAGACTCTACCTAGTCGACCGTTGATATGACCATCAGTGCTTCTAGCCTCCAAATTGCCCATTTGCAGTGTGGAATCATATGAAGTTACATAGGCCCGAGAAATGACACAATAGTAAAACTCCCTAAATTTCGCACCTGTGAACATTTTGCATTGTTCAATCTCTTTCAGCCTAATTCGATCAAAAGACTCGCAAACTTCGAAACCCCTTTCTATTGATTTTGCACACACCTTCCCATCCTTTTCATCACTCCTAATAGCCACTCTTTCAGCCTTAAATCATATTTCATAGTATTTTTCATTATTTCACAGCCTTTTACCCTATCTCATTATTCATAAATTCCATCCCATCAATTGCCTTTTATGGTAATTTAAAGGTTCTTTGCTTTTCTTGATCACTACACCTTCTATATTAGGACATTATTTCTTATTCTTGACTTTTTGCAAGTATTGTAGTATGCTATCTATACTCTCCTTCTAACTAGTTACTCTCTGATATGCTCTATGACACCCCTATATGTAGAAAATTGTTAGTACCATTTGAAGTAGTTTAGTGCAATTTTTAGATATAAAAACATGTACAAAAATTTATAACAATAACAAATCAGTTCATCTCTTACTTTCGATTTGAGTCCTATCTCTTTAGTATTACAATTTAGTATTGTGCACTCTCGTCTTCATTATCTATCATCTATCACCTTCACCTATCGCTCTATTATTTTATACTTGATCAATTATCTTGCATCTCATCATGTTTTAGATTCCAGATTACTATAGTCTCTCAGTATTTTATACTGAGTTTCTACCTTTTTCATCGCCAGCCTTTGTATCTCTTTACTAGTTTACACTCCTTCGTATTTTGCATCTCTTCCATTTTATTTTACACTTTCTTTATATTTTACATTTCTATTTTGTACTTTGCATTTTATATTCTTTCATTATAGAATACTTGGTTGTTATTGGTGTATCTTTAGGATTACCTCGCACACTATATTAGACTTATTATATCAACTCGAGACATATTGCTATCTCCTAAGTTGCCAGTGGGTTAGACATATCACTATTAGCTGACTTCTAGAATCAATTTAAATTAAAAACTCCCCTCTCTAACTAGGTTTTAAATATATTACCCAATGTACCTTCTCTGACTGACCCACATATAGTCCTCTCTATTAGTTGAAATACTCCTATACAAGAACTCGATACATATAGTTGAACAAATTCTCCCATATATATTGCTACTCTCTGATCTTTAGCAAAGAAAGGAAGCAAGAACTCTTTGTCTGCTCTAGAAAGATATAGCAAATATTAGCTTACTATTCCAGGCTTCTCTAATCTACAACTAATTAGTGGCACACCACCACCTTAAATACTACTACCTGTAGTAAGCGTCCCCCCCCCCACCACTACTACCTTTTCTGGTTATACCAGTAGTTACAGTTCCCCATCTGCCATCTCTACCTTCGTGGTTCTCATAGCCAGAATAGCCAACACCCCCACCACTACTTATACCTGGTTACTTTCCAGTACTAGCTCCCAAAATACTAGAGGCTACTAGAGGTGATACTATTAGCCAATTGCTGGCAGCAATTTCAAGGAGGAGAATAATGCTCCTGAAAGAAAACTTTGACCCTACTATAGTATCTAATACAAAATGTTAGGATTTTGACCTTTACCCATCCTTCGGTTCAGAATTGACATATCCAGACACTCATCGCGTGGACCTCACATGGATCTCACATGTCACTCATGAAAAGGGTACAAAACTTCATCTCGTCATATGTCCATTGATATCGATCGCCATCTTTCGTAATCATGGGAACCTTACGTTATGGATGATTTCTCCATTAGGAAATATTTCTAGAATTCTTCCGATTTTCCTTCCTTTTGTATTACAAGTTTTCTAACCCTGTTTCAGAACCTCCCTTCCACCTCATTGTCACTCTTTTCTTACCCTGTTTGATATCCTCACCCTTACCTCTCCTTTACCTCGATGCTACCCTCTTTTCTTAGGGTTTAGGGTTTCTCAAACTGTATATAAATCGCTGTATTCTCTCTAGTAGTCCTCCAACTTGAATTTGGTTTTCCTCTCACCACTACACTTGCCCTCCTACAAGTTCATCCTAAGTCATTGGATAACTTTGGAGACCAATATTGAGACGTCCCTAACACAAAAGCTCCCAGTGCTTCTATAATAACTGCACTCTCTGCACCTAGATTAAAGTCTATCAATAAAGGAAAAGCTTCTATTAGACCTCTATGAATTCTAACACTAATACTCAGTCTATCTCAACCAAGATTACTACTCCTAGTCATACAGAAAAAACCTAGTTGGTTATCCCCCAAATTGGATTCAGATAATAGAATCCTAGATATCAAAGGACTCAAAAAGATCTTACACCAGTATCTAGAACTTTCTATAAGAATTCTATCTCCAAAACTCACACTAGTACCTCAAAGAAAACTACTACCCTCTATATATGTCTTTAAGAATTCTAAGAAAACTCAAACACCCACAATTTCCACCCCACAACTAGTCATTCTATTTTATATTAATACCCCTATCCAAACACTATCACCTTCTCGACTCTCACAAATCCCAGTCCAACAATCTTAATCTATCATGGCTACTCAACTATAAATATAAACTATTCAAGTTTCCATTAACTCAAACTAATAGTTTGTATGACCATGAGTTAATATTACTCTATAAGGCTATAAACATTGAATATCTAGTAGTCAGAAATATCTACTACCAGCACATGGATAATATGATATCAACAACTTTTCTCTCAATGGATATCATATCTAGTCACTAATAGAAAATTGGACTATACTCAAGTAGTTAGCACCCTCTAGCCTACTAATTTCAACTCCCTTCATATAAGGTCAACAACCCATAGTACAAACTTTGCAATAGATATCTCAATCAACAGGTATAATAAATCCTAACCCACAATCTGGAGGAGGACCACAAGGACTGCAAGGTCCCCAAGATCTATAAGGCTCTCCTAGTCAAGTAATAGCACCACAGGTCATATCAACACAAAGAGGTCCAAAGTTTGAGTTACTAGCAATATATAATAGCAAAGGCAATAAATTTATTGATTGGCTCTACAACTATAATATCCACATGGAAGGAAATAAATACTTATTTATAATAGATGAATGAAAAATTTTATAGATTCTATTAAGAATGGGAGGAGTCACCTAAGTATGGGCTGTAACAATTATGCAAAACACCAAGATTGGGTCAACATAACTATAATTATGGAATTAGCCCTACTAATAACTCAGAATATAGTACTTGGGAAATGTTTTAAGATAAATTATTGACTCGATTCTGTGACCTGCTCCTCAAAAGACATGCTCAATAAATCATAGCAATATTTATACAAGGAAACATGATAGTGGTAGAATACTTTAACTATTTGGAGTTATGGTTAAAACTGGCAAACTTTAAATCTAACCAGTTTAATATATTTCTAATTAGTTATTTGGAAATGAATCTAAACCCAGACCTTTGGAATGACATTATTAGGACTTATGGCTGAGTCCCTAATATATATTAGGAAGCATGACAATAGACTCTGCAGACAAACAAAGTGCAACAATACATATAATCAGTAGGATGATCAAATAATCATTCATGACACCTAGTACAATATCAACAGTCAGATCATGATGGAACTCAAAATCTACAACAGCTCACTCATCAAGGGAATAATTAAAGAAACACTAGAAGAAGTGCCTTCATTCTACTAACCATGAGTCAAGGCCTTGCATAACTAGTATCTACTTTTACTATAGGAACAGAAACTACATATAGAGGATTAGAATAACCCATAGAAATAGGAAGAAGACAGCAGAATCGTTGATATGCCCCCTATTATGTCTATCCTTTAAAATGCGCTAAATCGCACTTTTGTCCCATCAAAATAGCTGCAAAGTACTGTGAAGTATTGTAAAAGTATTGATCTATTACAAACTATTACAAAAGTATTGATTATTTGCAAAGTATACTGCAAAGATTTCACATCTTTCTTCTTGTCATCACTCCTTCAATCTAATCTTTTATTATTTATTTCTATATGCTAAGCTATCTTTCCATTCTTTGCTATCTTTTCACTAATTTATTTTGTTTCAAAAGACAATAAGCTTCGATTTTCTTTTTAGTCAAGTTTGTAACTCCGCTTCCCACAATCACTTCGATTTCCTATTTTGGCTCTTTCATTATTATCTTGTGATTTTAGCAATATCTTTGATGTTTTGATTCCATCTGATATTGATTTATTAGCTTGATTTATTAGCAATATTTTCACCTTTCTACTTTAGTTTAGTTCAAAATTTAGATATAAAAACCTGTACAAAACTTAGAAATAAGAATCTAATAATCCTGTACTCCCAAGTTTCGATTTTATTTGAGTTTATTTGAGTTTATTTGCAATGATATGTCTAACCTAGTAGCAATTGAGGAGATCGCTATATGCCTTGAATTGATACACTAGAAACAATATCAGTGTGAGGGCGTTCAGGAAAGTTTGCTCAACAACTTATGGTTCTAAAAGAACAACTAGAAGCTGGTGCAAGATGTGCAAGATGTGTGCAAAATTATCTGCGAATATTTTGCAGATAATTGAACAAAGACATGAGAGTCGAGAGAAATCCTAAAATCAAATAGTCCAATTGATTAAGTGAAACCTAATCAATTATATGGGGTGAAAGGCGAGAGATGTGAGATATAATGAAGCATAAGAAATATAGCAAAGCTAGAGTAAAGATAAGAGCGAGAATGTGTGATAAAATTGAATATTGCAAAATAAAACTCAAATAAACTCAAATAAATCAAAACTTGAGAGCATAGAATGATATTATTTTTTATTTCTAAGTTTGTACAGGTTTTTATATCTAAATTTCGAGCTAAACTAAAGTAGAAAGGTGAAAATATCACTAATAAAACAAGCTAATAAATCAATATCAGATAAAATCAAAACATCAAAGATATTGCTAAAATTGCAAGATAATAATGAAAGAGCCAAAATAGGAAATCGAAGCGATCGTGGGAAGCGGAGTTGTGAACTTGACTAAAAAGGAAATCGAAGTTTATTATCTTTTGAAACAAGAATAAATTAGCGAGAAGATAGCAAAAAATAGAATGATAGCTTAGCATATAGAAATAAATAATAAAAGATTAGATTTAAGGAGTGATGATAAGGAGAAAGATGTGAAATCTTTGCAGTATACTTTGCAAATAATTGATACTTTCACAATACTTTGCAGTACTTTGTAGCTGTTTTAATGAGACAAAAGTGTGATTTATCACAAATTGGAGGATAGATATAATAGGGGGCATATCAGTGATATTCAATTTTATCACACATTCTCGCTCTTGTCTTTACTCTAGCTTTGCTCTATTTCTTGTACTTCATTATATCTTGCATCTCTTGCCTTTTCCCCTTATAATTTTACTTGACCAATTGGACCACTCAATTATAGGATTTCTCTCAACTTTCATGCCTTTGATCAATTATCTACAAAAGATTCATGGATAATTTTGCACATACTTTGCACATCTTGTACCAGCTCCTAGTTGTTCTTTTAGAACTATAGATTGTTGTGCCAACTTTTCTGAACACCCTTGTACTGACGTTATTTCTAGTATATCATTTTGAGGCATATAGTAATCTTCTCAATTGCCACTAGGTTAGACATATCATCGTAAAGGACCCTGTTACTTCTGTGGCAAAATGGGACACTATGCAAATAAGTATAATAAGTATAGGTTATGGCAAAATACACAGAATCCTCAGAATAGTCAATGATAGAATACCTCAGCTAATCTATAACAAGGACAATGACTGAGAGGATAAATAAACAGAGACTATGGTAGAGGATAATCTAACCCCTCTTGAGGAAGACCTAGCAATAATTTTTAATATGCTCCTTGTCCTAATCTAATAAATCAAAACTATTATCAAGTATATATTGAACTAGATTTAGGAAACAACAATAATAATGGATACAATCAAAGGTCACAAATTTGTAGCATGTTTGAATATATAGATAGAGCAACCCAACTTGACCTCATATTAGACTTGGCAAAAGCTCTAGGATAGTGAGATTTGGGAACCCTACTGTCTGAATAGTCATTTCCACCATGATATAATAATGATTAGATGATCTCTTTTAACTTGATGTTATAGGAACAATTATAAAAATAGATACAGGAGAAAGTTTTACTACCAAAGGACTTATTGACTCTAGAGCTACAGGTTAGATAATATCAAAAATCGGCCATTAGTTCAATTTTTGTCAAAGATATTATCTAGGGAATAGATGGCACTAGAGATAATAAGTCTCAACCAAGAAAAGAGACAGGTTTTCACTAGAGAGCTCATCAGCTCTCAGTGCCTGGTTTTATACTGATCTGTGATGTACACAGACTAAGTTACTAATGGTCACAGTATTTAGTCACATCTGAGGTGCCAAATAATAGAATTCTATAGAACTGAGTTTCTATCAGATTCTAGAACATTTTAGATGCGGATCCTGAGCCGTACTACTAGCACTAAGTATGGACGAACCCATACCAGATTTTACTCAAGTTGTGGCTGAGCTATCATGTGACTAGTTCTCTAGCCCATTACCTCTGAATCAAAGTACTCTGGCTGTAGCTAGAGCTGAGATCAGTTAGCTAAGGGTACCAGGTTCTGGTCATATAATTAGTCTAGAACATTCTAGATTATATGACTGACCTAGTCTAATAGGTTGGCCATCTATGCATTAAAGTTGCTTGGCAATAGGTCACATGACTCAGTTAGGTTAGCTATTCTAACCCTGGAGTAGTTAGGTCCAGTTAGGTTAGGGTTATATATTGGGTTACTATAAGAAGTATGAGCTATAGGCAAGTTAGCCAAGTGGGCTAGTTGTGAGACTAGAATAGTTCCCATCTATGAAACTTTTATAGACTTATAGTTAGATTGAGTTAGTCTGTGGGGCAATGAATGCCTCCCAATATATTTCTCATCTTCGGCTTAGTAGTGCTCTCTGTCTTCTATCCTACTAGAAGCTCTACTTACCACTGCTTCATCGAGCTAGATATATAGATGTCAGGTTTCCATTTCAAAGTCCACCAGGACTCTGCTCGGACTTCCATTCTCTCTTTTTAATCATTTATTCTTCTTGTCATTTGTTCATCTTGTATTTAGTTCCTTAGTTCACTCTTTTAGTTAAATTAAGTTAGTTACCATCTAGCATCACCCTCCGGTTGGAACTCCTATATGTCCCCCTTTATGTAGCACAGTATTATACTGCCTTGTATGTTCCTTGTTTCACTAGTATAGCTTAGTACTAGTCTACTCCGGACTCTAAGTATATAAACGTAGTTACAACTACTTATATTCTCTAGTTCAAATATCATCTTAGACTCATCTCTCCTCTCCCCTCATTCCTTGAGTGTGACAACTCCTTGGAGTTCCTACTATTCTTAGTAGTGTCTTAAAATTAGAACAACAAGATGTGGTGAAGGGCACAGCTTCTTATAAGCTGAAGCCAAGTTCTACTCATTCAGGAATTTCTTTGGAGTTTCTTCCATATTAAAGATTCGGTTCTTAATAGTAGACTGTCAATTGTGACTTGTTCCATTATCATATCCTCCAGATACTCTAGAGGGTCGTCATTATCTGCAATACTTTGTAAGGGCCCTGGGCTTTCAGGAGTAGAGGATATTGCTAGGGTGGCTATATCTAGAATACTTACATCATTATTCTGTACCAATAAGTTAGATAGTATATTGGAGAAGGGTGGTGTAAGATTCTTCTCCTATTTATCAAGGATAGATTAATTCCAAGTGTAAGTGAGATTCCATAAGTTGGGTCCCCTGCATCTAGAAATAAGTAAGCATTTGCCTATAAAAGACTCTAGCCAAGTCTTAGGAAGTTTTTCAATGCCTATATAAGACATAGAAAATGGAAGTTCATGCTCCTCTCCTAGCTATAAACGCTGAGCCCTATCCCCTTCGCATATGGTCAAAGAGTGGTCTTAAGAGACAGGTAAAGCTTCAGCAATTGATAATATACTATCTAAGTGATGGAGTTTCATTTACTGTGAGGCTTCATATAGTGAGCTACCTACTTTCCTTTTCTTAGTTGGTACCTTGGATTTTTCAGAATCAAAGGATTTTTTCCAACTATCATAAATAACACTTGTCAACATCTTAACATTAATGTCTAGCCACCTGTTATTGAAGATAGACTTGATAGCCCAAATGCCTAATGATTCTCTCTCAGAGTTTGGTTCAAACCTCAAGTTCCATTGCTTGGTGATGTTAGCTTTCAGCCATGTTCACAGAAGCAACTGGAGATATCCTCATTCAAGATAGAGCAAAACTAACTCTCAAAGAGCTAATAAATAGTTTGTGAACACATTATTCAGTACTGCCAGTTATGACATCTCACTAATAAACATTCTATATTTTATGTCTAGAGAGTAATGAGATATCTAGAGAATATGTTCTTTATAATTGAATGGTTTACTATACTGTTTATAAACGATCTGATTATTATTATTGATAGTAATAAACATGTCTAGGAAGGTAGTAGATTTGCCCACCATCCAATCAAGTTCAACTCCCAGGTATTTAATATATGAAGCAATCGCTTTGGCCTGCTCTAGAGAGTGGGCTTTGACTATGCCCAGTACATTGTCGATATATTAATGTCATTCTCAAAATACGCCCCATAGATATTGGCTATATTTAGACTAGATGCTATTCCCATCACAAGTCTATTTATTTGCTCAAAGTACTGGTTGCCAAACTTCATAATAAGTTTATTATTGGATGTTTTGAGAAGATTAATAAACAGGGCAGCCCTGTCCAATTCAATTTTCCAGCTATAATAATCCAGAACCATATCAATAGTGTAGACTAGCACATCTTTCCAGGGAATATTTAGGTAGTACGTGACTATATCACTAGAGATGATATAGTATGATTCATATGAGTTTAATATTATGTTGGCTAAAGCTTATGCTAATTACTTGGTCCCCTTGAGAATATAAGAGCAAACGTTGATATGTCCAACCCACTGGCAACTCAGGAGATAGCGATACACCTCGAGTTGATACAATGAGTCTAATATGGTGTGCAAGGTAATCCTAAAGATACACCAACAACAACCAAGAATTCCGCAATGAAGGAATGCAAAATGCAAAGTGTGAAATAAAAGTGCGAAATAAAACAGAAGTGTGAAATGTAGGAAGAGGTGCGAAATGCGAAGAGGTGTGAAATAAGAACAAGATGCAAAGCTGGTAATAACAAAAGGTAGTAACTCAGTGTGCAACACTGAGAGACTATGGTGACCTGGTAATCTAAAACGCAATGAGGTGTGAGATAATTGAGCAAGCATGAGATAATCAATTAAGCGTGAGATAATGGGGTGATAGATGAAGGCAATAGATGATAGATGATGAGGACGAGAATGCACAATACTAAATCGTAATATTGAAGCAATAGAATTTGAATCGAAAGTGAGAGGTAAACTGATTTGTTATTATTATAAAATTTTGTATATGCTTTTATATCTAAAAATTGCACTAAACTACTTCAAAATGGTGCTAACAATTTTCTACATATAGGGGCATCACAGAGCACATCAGAGAGCAACTAGTTAAAAGGGGAGCATAGGTAGCATACTATAATACTTATAAAAAGTTGAGAATTAGAAATAATATCCTAATGTGGAAGGTGTAGTGATCGTGGGAAGCGAAGAAGCTTTTGGATTACCATAAAAGGCAATTGATGGGATAGAATTTACGAACAATAAGGTAGGGTAAAAGGCTGTAAAATAATGAAAAATACTATAAAACATGATTTGAGGCTGAAAGAGTGGCTGTTAGAGGTGATTAAAAGGATGGGAAGGTATGCAAAATTGATAGAAAGGGGTTTCGAAGGATGCAAGTCTTTCGATTGAATTAGGCCGAAAGGGATTGAATAATGTGAAATGTTCGCAGGTGTGAAATTTAGGGAGTTTTGTCATTGTGTTCTTTCTCAGGCCTAAGTAACTTTACATGATTTCACACTGTGAATGGGCAATTTAGAGGCTAGAAGCACTGATGGTCATATCAATGTTTATATTGTTAAGCAGAGGCTTTAGCATTTTCAAAACTATCTTAGCAGTAGGATTCTGGATGGCCTTATGATAAGGATATATGGGTCTTTTTTTCCAGGGATTCTTATGGATTTTTGGAATTGTATAAAAATTTGGAAATTGCTAATCATCAAAATTCGACATTATGAATTCAGCCTCCTACTTTGCAAATAAGTAACTGAGCACTAGCTCTTGCAATTAAAGTTTTATCTTAGAAATTATATCTCTAGCCCTATTGTAATATATTTCTAGATAAGACTTCGGATCATTAAGTAATTTTTGAGTTTGTTGTATGAACCAGTCACGAGTTATTACTGCTACTCCTAGATTTTTATCTATTGCAACAATCAAGTAGTTATGATCTTTGATGAATTGTCTGAGTCTATTTAACTCCAAGGCTTTCGTGGTGGGCTTTAGAGCGATCAATCTATATTGATTCTTCCTAAGGTACTGAAGAAGATAGGACTTTCCAGCATCGAAGGTCTTTCTCAATGAAGTAGTCCCCTCATAGGGCAACAGCCTGAGTTTCCTCTTTAGTATCATAATCTGGATTATAAAACTGGTGTCCTTTGTTAAAATAGAATTTCCAATTCCATCTAACTATCTTACAAAATTTATTATAAGCTTAAAGGATTTCTATTCTATTGTTCTTGGGTTTGAAGAGATACTTTAGTCTAGTAAACAACTGAATATTGAGCTGCTTTCTTATCACAATACTAGGACTGATCTGTACTTCCTTATGAAATCTTAGACTTTCAAAAACATCTACAGGAATTTGTACAAGGACAGTCTAGATTTGCTCAGAAAATAGTAGGCTGAGCAGAAAATCAGGGTATATTTCAGGTTTTTTCCAGTTAAATTTACATTTACTATCTAAAACCTCCACCTCTAATTCTTGGCCTTTTTCTTCCCCTTATTCTTGCTAGAGGACTTGGGCTTGGTAGCACCAGCCTTTGCCTTTTTGCTGCCACCCTTCTTCTATTAAAAGGCAGAGTTCTTCTTTCTCTTGTTGGAAGAACTGGCTTGCTTCTGTACACCTTTAGCTAATTGAGTTTTCATAAGCTGGATTTATATTACCAGCATATGAATACTCACCTTTAGAAGCGAGAATTCTTTTGGTCTTAGCCTTGACCAAGTTGCAGATACTCTTATTGTTCTAAATATCATTCATGTCTACCATGACAACATCCATGGTATCTTTGACCTTGATTTTGCTAGTAGCCTTAGCTAGCTCCTTTTTACCATATTCCTTGGCTAACTCAACTATTCTTTCCAGGATCAGGAGATAATTGGTGGTTTTTGCAATGAGATCATGACCATTGATATG
>QGOD01002582.1:24433-48080 GCA_003313065.1 Sarcodon sp. MG97 | reverse complement strand
TAACTTGTATCTCAGCATGAGTGATAGGATCAATTTGAGAGGATAAATTGTGGATAAGGGAGAAGATAGGAATTGAAGCTGTTTGAGATGAAGAGGAAAGCTCCACATCTGGTAAGATTCCTGCTTTGCACCAGCAGTTTTGGATAGTTGTCATGTTGACATCACACCAAGCAAGATCTGCAATTCGCATTGTCTGTAGCTGATTGATATCATAGATTTCTATAGGGGTTATACCTTCATTGTAGTGATTGACAGCTCTCTGGATGAACCTGGCATGGTAGTGAGCTTTGAAACACCAGATTATACCTTGGTCTTGTGGTTGAACATGTGTGGTAAGATTTGGCTCAAAGTTCTCAACTCGAATGCTCTGAAGGTTGTTAGGAATAATATGATCTGAAAGGTTGTCTTGAAGAAGAAGAATTTTACGTTGCTTCTCTTGAAGTTCTTGATCCCATCATTGAATCCAGTCCTAATAGAGGTGAGCTGTTATCTATGCCTTTGCATTGTTTTGGTAATAAAAGCCAAGTTGGGCACCTGTCTTCTTGTTGAAAGCTCAGAGCCATGCTGCTTTACCAATAATAAAGGGTGGAAGCTTCTCAGACCCATCAGTATTTGAGGTGAATGCATAAGTCAATCTGATTTTTTTGCTCTTGACTCCCAATTACTTATAATTAGACAAGCCTCTATCTGGTATCATTCTACAGTACATGTTTAGATCAGTTACAAATCTGAAGTTGAATACAAGACAGGGCATACCCATAAAAAAGACCTGTTTCATCTATATTGAAGATGTTATACAGCTCATATCCGGTCTTCCTAATTAGGTCTTGAATTCACTTTCTCTCCTTCTCTACAGTCTGTATATTTGATGAAGCTGCCTCACTATATTATTTAATCTGCCTCAAGCTGTTCCATTCCTTGAAGTGCCCCAACCAGCCATTGCTCAACTTCAATCTATCATCTTCTGGAATTCCTGCCAAGTCTGCGAATATATTCTATTTCTACCAAAGAACTTCTCCGGTGAGCAGAATCCTATCACTCATTACTTTCGAGACTCAAAGATACATCATTTCAGAAATCTCAGGGTGCTCAGTTTGTCAGGCTTGTTTTACTATATGATCACTTTGATTATTTGTCTGTTGCCACTGCTCATGCCATTTGGCTTCATCTTTGACCCAAGATAAAATCAATAGCTGGTTGATCTGAAGGTTTGGATAAATGGATATGAAATGCCATACTGTTATTGATTGGTTCTTGCCATTCTTGTGGTGCCAGTTGAGGATTTCAATTCATTGAGCTAACATAGCATTCTCTTTCTTTATGAAAGCAGGAGTGGATGGCCAAGTCAACTTCTTTTTTGGTTCTTTAGGTTGTTTCTCATATTCTGAGCCTTCACCAAACATATATCAGGATATGTGTTTCTACAGAATGGAACTTAAAGTACATACATTTCCATTTATTTTCTGCTGTCTTCACTATATCTCCTGCCCACTCCCTTAACTTCTGAATAATTGCCTTTCCATTTTCATCCAATTGTGCAAGTCTCCTTTCATAGTCTGAAGCTGTCTCCAAATCATCCAGAACATATTGCTCATCAATAGTGATTGCTTCATAGTCCAACCACTGCTCATCAGCTAAGAAAATAGTTTCTCTTTGAGATAGCTTTATAGTTAACTCATCTTTGTGATTCTTAATCTTGTTTGAAAATTTTGAGAGACCTTTTTTAAGAATGTCAAGAGGTTTTGGAGCCATAGGGGTATAGTACAACTGTTGGGCCTATCATTTTTTAGTTTTGTACAGCAACTGTGATGGCATAACCAAAAAATTAAAAGACTTGACCATATAAATCAGAAATTAGTTGGAACTAAACCTAATACAGTAGGTAAATCTATGAGTTTTGGCCGAGAAAGGGTATGGATTATGTGTTATTGTTGACCTATGGGTTATGCTATGAAAATCCCTGTCTACCAAGTCAGTGGATTGGTGGAGCTATGGCATATAGGGGGTTATAGGTTATCAGGGGTATGGGTTATGGGGATGTCGACTGTAGTATTAGGATTTTCTCAAATACCATCAATTTAGATCCAAGTTACTATTTCTGATCAGTTATTATATGGCAAACACATAGCTGTCACGTGATCTAAAGATGAGATAATAAAGCTTAGGATAACAGGCTACTTACCTAGTGATAATTAGTCATTTTTAGTCAGACCTTACCCATATAATGTTATAGTCTCAGTTGGCCATAGAATTTTCTAGAATATCGTAGAGTAGTATAAAAGAGTCTTGTATTTGGATAGTTGTCTCTTTAATTCTGATTTGGTTTTCTTCTCCTCTCACATACTTGCCCAACTATACTATCACTTTCTTCTCAGGTTACACTTGAGATTTAAGTATTAGTTATTGACAAAATATAAGAGATCTCTAACAAGTAGCCCTGTATTTCAATAGCCATCTCTTTAATCCTGATTTGGTTTTCCTCTCACTACTTTACTATACTATTAATACTATTAATTACCTCTTTCTCTAATAACTAGAGAATTAGATGTTATAGTTGTTAACTAATCTTCAAGAACCCTAATACATATAATCCCAACTTAGATCTCAAATAATCTACTTGTAACCTCATTCTGGCCTTTTCCATAACCCATTCTCTTTCTGCCACTCATACTGTATAAGATTGTACATATTACTACTAACCAATTAATCATCTGGCCACCTGTTGATCTGTTATTCTCCACAAAGCTGGTCTATCTTACTATCTCTTATTTTGTTTGTCTACCTATTCCTGACATCCTATATATTGATTTTTCTTGTGCTAAATAACTAATGGTTCTCTAATTACTGATACTCTATGTAAAGTGCAATGTGTTTCAGCTGGTGTTAAAGGTAGAAGTCCCAAAGGGGAAAGGAGCAGGACAGAGCAAGCTCAACAAGGCAGTCTGCAGTTCAGAGTAAGAGATTGTATATTGGGACTAAACAATAGTGGATACTAACCTGCAGTTCAGAGTAAGAGACTGGGGGAAAACAGACCTCTAAACTGCACCTATATACCCTACAGAACAATGTGACCTAATAAAGAGAACAATAGAACAATAGAAGATCTAAATATAGGGAACAATGGGATGTCTAAATATAGAGAACAATAGATTATGTAAAGGTGTGACATCACTACTTCTAACAGCTGGTCCTGATCATAGTGTAGCAAATATGGAAATGCTACTCTATATATTGAAACCCATCAGCAACAAACTACCCTCAAATATTCCAACAGTACTAGACAGAGTGCAAATTTACCACTCTGAAATTCAAACTCAAGTCCATATATTCAAACTTTAGTTTCATAACCATTAGGGTGGGCAATTAATTCAAGTCTAGATAAAATTTTGAATTTGAATGTTATATCAGCACCTCCTCAGTTTTCTGATGCATATGTCCCACTTATTCATGTTTCTCCTCTTTCAATAGGCTACTCCTTGTTGTTCAGGCCTACCCCAGCATTGTTGTTCATAATTGCCTGTCCTCTGAGCATTTTGAGACATACATCAATGTGTTATGCATAGATGATCTATGGTTGGAAACCACCAAGACTTTCACAGCTTATTGCTCCATCAATCTCATCAAGACCCAGCAAAACCTTCATCTTTCTAATTCCCAAGATAACTGTTTCTATTATGAGGCCACATCTCTCTCAAATGAACAAGTTATTGTCCTAGGAGTAGTAGTAGTAGTAGTAACTAGGTGATAGATAGATAACCTTGTTATAAACTCGATTGGGCTAGGAGTTCCTGGCAGGTTTCCTTGTCTGACCTGGGACTGTTCCTGGGATCTCCATCACCACACTGGAATCAACTGTTCTATCTGTTGTCCAAGGTTTACGCCATGTAGTTCATGAATGCGACATACGACTAGTACGAGGTAAGCCTAACTACCATACATTAAACGTGGTTTCATTTTTTGAGCCCCTCCACGTGGCTTCTTAAGCCTCGAAATTCCTCGTTATCAACTTCTTTGCTTCAATTTTCACATCTACACTCTATTCCAAACGCTGCGAGTACCAGCACCACCCATAATTTGCTTATCTTGGCTATCGGGAACATTCACATCCTTCGGCACGATTGTATACTTTGTTACAACGGCGATATTCCATTCTTCGTCACTCATGCCGAAACTCGTGTCTTCCTCGCCTCTGCTACCAGACGAGAAGGCTGTTAAGGCGTTGTCAGACGATTTCGCTTTCTTAAGCTGCACGCATCTAGCACGCGCAGCCAAGTCATCCATGTCGTCCATGCAATATAAAAATTGAACCCCGAAGCTGCCTTCTCTTCTACCACCCTCACAGTTTCTGAGCAGAAACTCTTCTTTCATCTATGCACGAATTTACATGCAAACTGATGCCCCTCTTTCCTCAAATCCACCCCGTTGGTGCATGTCGCTTGGATCTTGAACTCGAATCTTGTGTGGCGTTGTAATCGGCTCTTCATTTGTTCGTCCACTATTTTGATATTGCACACGCGCAGTTTTCTTATTTGCATGGTTTTGCTAGCAAAGTGGACGTGTGGCTCTACTCACCACGTGCAAGGTCAGACAAAGCGCATCCTCGCAAGTGGAGTATAAAGACACTTTCTTTGTCTCCATCTCGCTAGTTGCTCTTCTTCCTCTTCCATTATACTTTGCACATTCTCTCTTCTACATACACTGTGATGATTATGAACATTACACCCCACCCAACAAATGTCTATATGAAGAGTGAATACAGCTCTTTTCTTTTTGTCAATCGGTTCGACTTACTATCTTGTCTGCAGCCAAGTTATGTCGCAATTACCTCGTCGGACGTTGCCCCAACGGCAATAGCTGTTCGTATGCCCACCCTCAAGGCCTCCTTTATCCGTCGCAGTCAATGGGCACGGCTTTATTCAAACCTTTGGCTTGTAAAACAAGTCCGTGCAAACACTTTATCAGAAGTAAGGGCTGGTGTCCCATGGGCGACAAATGTGACTTGTATGCACTTTCAGTTGTTGTCTCCGTTACCTGATTTAAATTACCACCGCCTTCCAGTATTCACGATCTCGACTTGAGTTGGAAAGTAAAGGAGACAGGTCAAGGCCAAACGGCGCGACAGAAAATGGATCATCACTGCTGGGCATATGTCCAAGGGTTATGTCGATTTCAGAATTGTCCTTATCGTCACCCTCAAAACGCAGAAGCTTGTAAGCTCTTCATCTGTTCTATGACGCAGAACAACCAACTGTTCCATAGACATCAAGTATACACCATGCCTCCAATGGCCCAACTGCTCAAAGCTTGCATGCAAATTCCGCCACCCAGCTTTGAATATTCCACATTCAGCTCAGACTTTTGATAATCAACTATCTTCGATGCGAGTACCCGGATCGACGCCTCCAATGACGACAAGTCTTCCTCCTGGCCCTCATCTGTTTGTGCCGACAATGCACTATCCTATTATGACTCAGCCTCCTGCTCCTCTACCACGTTATTCCACACCATCAAACCATCCTGTACCACTCTCTGTAAATGACTATCTCGACGCCCGGCCAATTGTACCTATGCCTTACAATGACTCCGAAAAGAATGGATCAACTTGGCTCGGCAATCCTCAGTTCCAAACCTTTCCTCCTTTACAACACGAGTTGACTAATAGTCAATGGCTTCTCCACACTCTGTCTTCATCTACCTCATCTAACAATCATCAGCACATATCCTATGATTGTGTGTCATCTCTTGATCTTAGTCCGCTCGATTCGTTCCATTCCACCTATTTTGACGAAACCAACGATTCGATGCAAAGAGTCCCTCAGTACGGTGGCTCAGATGGGCCAGACCATCCCCGCATGAGCTTTTCCGAAGGCAAGGTCACAGGTCAAAAGCCCATTCTTGCCCTCAACGTGGACGACCATTTGTTTCCATTCGAGGCCCCAAACCGAGATACTATCAGTAAACCCGCGGTAAAAACACATAATCGAAGGGTCAGCGTTTCTATCAAACCATCCCTTCCTAGTGATGGGTTGAAGCATAACCATGCAGCCCAGATGGGAGAGGATAGGGATAAACGCAAAGTATGTCTCCCGTGTTCGTCCTTGCTTGGAGACTCAATGCTAAAGTCAATCTAACGCTTTACAGAGCTGGTCTGCGTTTTCATTTTTGGATCGTAACCAGGCTTAGCAGACAGTGCCCCAAGTTTATAGATGTACAAAGATTTACCATTGCTTTCTGCTGTAATCAGATCCTGTAAAATTTATATGTTCTTTCTTTTGTAAAAAAAAACAAACAATCATTGATAAGTGTTTAACAATATCACCATAAATTGCCTTTGTCTAGTTAAGCAAACGCTGAAATAGCGCAAGATACAAAGCTGATTCAAATTGACAAAGATCGCAACTTGCCGGGACGAGGTTTGATATTCTTGATCAGTCCAACGACCATATCTCCGTGCAGGATTACTTGCTTCCGGTTACACAGGATTTAAGGGTACCTGATGAGCCTTGAGCCGTGATATCTCTTCCGACGAATGGTCTGATCGCGGCCAAGTTTTCATCGATGCACGTGCGATGAATAGTAGTTGACCCATGCGACGACAACTACTAAACGGTAGTGACAGATTAGAGCGCTCGTCATTTTGTACCATGGTGATGATCAGAGAGGGCCTCTTTCGGTCAATATTCATTTCGAGTCCTTGATAGATTTCTGTTCGGACACAGTCATCTGTCGTCGCTTCCAGGTTCAGATGCCTTCGCGCCTAGGTAAACTCACCGTACATCAAACTCTCTTTGTGCACCTGGGAATAGGACAATATCAGCGGTGCTGGTGAACTCGAATGATACCGGTATATATGAACCCCTAAGGCGTTCTCCAGATGCACTCTCGAATGTCTTTAAAACCGACAAAAGGGAGGAGCATCGGCACATAACATTTCTAAGATCAAGTATAGCAGGAGACGAGCTAATTTATCTCAAGACGACACGTATTGTGCGGTGATGCGCCCTTCACTTCCAGAAAAGACAAAGACCGTGATATATAGAGTCAAAGGAAGCGTCTTTCGGCATTTTTGTTAGATGGAATACAAAAGATGAAGTTGTGTAGGCATACAAATTCTTGTCAACCGTCTCTCAGACCTAATAACAGGCCTACATCTCGAATGGGGGGATAAGTCAAAAGTCAATGCTACAAATTCCTAGGTATATGAGCACTTGGATCCATAATTATTCTTTAGGCTTGGCTGGCTTGTCGGGGTATAACTAAAATAAACAAGTTTAAGCAAGAACGATACAGATATCGAGAAAAGCAGGAACCTTTCCGGGGTTCATAATGTTATCAGGATCAAGCGCGCGTTTGATTGTCTTCATCAGTTCAACAGTACCTTCTCCCAACTCTTCGTATAGATATTCTTTCTTTCCGATTCCAACACCGTGTTCACCGGTACCTGTGCCAATGTTCAGGAAAGCTTTGCTTGGTAATGGAGAGAAAAGGAACGTACAAGTTCCATCAAGGGCGATAGCGCGTTGCACCATTCGCTCAACAAGAGGTTTAATCTTTGCCAGTTCTTCGTCCGTAGTGAATAGGAGTTGAGTATGGAAATTTCCTACGTGCAGTGATAGCTAAAGAGAGACGAAATAGTGGAGATATAGTACATACCATCACCAACATGCCCAACGACGACACCAGTGAGTCCACTAGCTATAAGGTCCTCTTTCGTATCATACACCAACTTTGGCAGACTTGACACAGGAACACTGGATAATGGCGGGTTTAAACAAAATTATGCTCTGTCGGTGAAAGTCGAGAACGCACCAGACATCTGTAGCCACAGCCCTGCATCCTGGTATTAGCGCCAATCCAGCATAATGTCCATTCTTCCTGTCGTTCCACAAGTCACTAGCTTCTTGATCGTCTTTGGCAGTGTCAAAGCCAAGGGCACCATGCTTTTTAGCAACCTCTTTAGCCAACCCTATATAATCTTTCAAAAACTTTTGATTAGGACCTTGGAACTTGATGAACAGGGAATCCTTTTCCGCCCATTTTCGTCTTGACATTCCATGAATATTTGTTGCGTGCATAAATTGTTGGTCACATAGTTCAATACATTCTGTGGTTGGGTGAGTCCGCCTTTAGTAAAGGTCTGCGAAATCATTATGCGCACGAATCCCAATGCCTTGATTTAAGATATCTTTCACCGCTTCTGTTGCTTTTCGCACATCTGGAAATTGGACGACAGCTACGGATATGGGTAGCAATGGGGCTAACTTGACAGTTACTATGGGAAAGGTTGCGATTTGGGCTTGAATTTGATTAGCCTACAACCAGATGTACCTTCGGTAATAATTCCAAGTGTTCCTTCCGCCCCGATAAAAAGTTTAGTGAGGTCGAACCCAGCAGCTGATTTCCGGGCTCTCCTACGCGTCTTGATGATCTCGCCGTTTGGTAGGACTACGGTCTGTGTCCATCAACAAACTGATTTTCAGTAAAGGTCTACACATATTAACAAGCAGCCGAATAAAGACTCACGATGTTGAGGAACCATTCACCCTTGGCCGTCCCGTATCTGACAGCATTAGCTAAATGAATTACGTGAGCACGAATTTCCACTAGTTGCCATAACGTACATGGAACGTACTTCCAGATCCTCCTGTACTAACAATTCCTCCCATCGTCGCGCCGGGGCCTGGGTCAAGCTAGATGTAGAAAGAAGAAAGAAGGAATCGGTCAATGAATTCACTGGTGAACAAGAGTGCTACTCTGCTATCGAGCCATGCATACAGGGAAGAATAACTTAATTCCTGAAAATAGATGTTTTGCTCATGCCCCGAGATTAATGAAGGTATTTGGAACTAACCTTTCTCTTTTAGAACTTCATTAACATCTTGCCACCTGGCCCCTGCCTGACAAACCAAGTCTGAGTCGTCCTCTGTATAGAGTTGATTAGTTGAATAGGTAGAGAGAGGAAATCGGGTCAAAGTCTGTACCATGAATTTCAAGGATCTTGTCCATTCCGGACAAGTCAACACAAATACCGCCAGCCGAGTGCTATAAATTTTTGGCTGGTAAATGTAGAGATTGACACGTAATGAAACAGAAAAGTTACTGCACGGTAGTTGCCCTCAAGACTTGTACCTCCTGAATACGGCGTCACAGGTATTTTATATTTTCCTGCAATCTTGAGGATAGTGGAGACGTCTTCTGTAGATTTTGGGTATACCACAACATCATGATGCGTTGCTGAAACAATCAAAAGCTTAGTGATTTAACCAGAAGTTGTAGGGTGATTGATACCAGGGTGATAATCATTTTCAGAGTAGCCGTAGGGGCCAAGTACCATCGGATCCGTAGAGACTGATTCCGTACCCAAAATATCACGCAGGTCTTTTATTGCCTTGTTGAAATCCTCCGGAGTTCCGTAATTTTGATTGAATGCGACAGAATCTCTTCTAGCCGCAATCGAGGAAACTACGGGCTGACGGAAAGCTAGATAGCCAACAGAAGCAATAAAGAGAGAGCCAGCCAAGAAGATAGACGGACGAGTGAAGTTGGAAGGGCGAGGAGGGGGTTGTGAAGAGAAAGGCCGAAAGGATCTATGGAGAGCTGTCTTTGGAGCTTTTCTTGACCATGCTGTACTCGGGACCCAACGGTGCATAGTACCAACGACGAGTTGTAGTAGTTCTCGAGTTGAATATTTTGTAGAAGATTAGTCACGCTTCAAGTCGCAGTTCAGCTGATCCGAGGCTCACTAGTCCAGTGATAACACTGGCAGTCCGTGTGTTGATCACCAGCACCTGGAACTCGCTGCTGCTGCAAATGGCACGTCTACTTTAAACAAAGAGGCACCCAGATCCTATAGTATATGAAAGGCTACATCAGATGTATTCACGACAGGGCTGCACAAGACACTTTAGGATATACCCAAAGGCGACTCGGATCTTATCAGAAGTTCGCAGTTTGCACGAGGAGGAGTGGACAGAAGGCCTTCCCAACCTTGGCAGACTTGACCTCAACTATACAAACATATGACGGCCAGCCTGGTTCATCGATCTGAGTAATGTTAATCTTTCGTTTCGAACAAATTCCCCCTGTTAACCTCGGAGACTCCCAGACTTGATGCACCCTGGATTTTGTTTTTTCAAATTTCCTTGTCGCAGTTGACGTCTCTAACCACCGCTCGCTTGAGAAACAAGGATGATGAATTTGGAGAATTGTCGTCTGGCCATACGGTGCGGTTCTATCGATACTTGCCATCGTTGCACACATTCGAGATCTCTGACTCTTCGTGGGATACCATCCTGCAGTCGCGCATCACATATGTGGAGTCGTGTCTCAAACTGATGGTGATTAAAGTGATGATAACCACTTTCACCTGCCTTGACGTATTCGAGTTGTTGTTGCGTTTGGTCTTCGAGGGCAGATAATAGGGGCCGCAATAGACTCTGGGTCACCCTCATCATTCGGGAGCCGTTGGAGGACAGGAAGATGCTGCGCTGAGACAACGCCTGGGAATCTCTTCAAGTCAGCATGCCCACTGATGAATTGAAACTGCGACTTCCAAGGAACGGATTGTCTTGCAGCGTTCCGATGATTTCGCCATATATGTTTTATGCGTCTGAAACATATCCCTGCCTTGTCACAAACCTAGACATGACAAGACTCAAAGCGACGGTAGATAGTCATGCAGGCACCCGAGAATCAGAGATCTTGAAAGAAGTCGCCTATTTTTAGAGCATTACTCACTACGGACAGCACACTCGATTAAAGCAGAAAAATGTAACGGCCTTATCCCTGAGTCTGTGCTGCACTGATCATCTGACTTAGGCGCCCTCCAAGTCCACCCTCGCTGGCCAACCTTGCAAATTCACTCTCCAATAACTCTCTCGGATCCCTAACATGTCCGACAGGATCAACGCTGGACGATTCAGAAGACGCAAGTCTCGAATAAGCCGCTTGGTACCCAACATTCTGTTCTTCGTAATCTATAGTCGTCAACCCCGCGTCAGGGTCTTCTTCTTGATCCTTTTTCAAGTGCTGCGGGTCTTCTAACAAACGCCGTAGAGCGACTAGTGCTGAAACCCTGATTCAAAAAAAAAAACAAGTTATTACTATCCACACTCATCTCTCCCCTTAGTAGTCCAAGAGAACCGACGACGTACCATGCTTGACTTGAAGGTTCTTGAAGCATAACTCTGCTTTGTGTCAACATCCGAACCATGCCTACGGCAACGACCTTTCGATCCTTAATCGGCATTGTTGGCACCTGAGGAAGGATGAAACTTGTCAGAATCTGGGACCACAGTCTACGAACGTTACGTCAAGCACTGATGGATAGTGTAACAGAGACTCGTACTGTGGCTGTATCTCTTCCACTGCGTCCGTGACAAAATCAGGCGTAAGGCCCTGAACGTTGATGGCCATTGTAAACATCATAAAGTAGACAAAGTGATAGACAAATTTATCCGTTTTGCTCGTCTGCAGACGAGTTAAGAGAGTAACGACAATCGGACGGAAATACTGTCGCAATCCCGATCTACACAAGACTAAGAGCAAAGAACAGGCACGTATGGTTCGGGAAACCTACGGAGGGATATATTGTACAACAGCTTGCAATAATTCAAACCCCCATCCATCATTGGTTTTGGACGGTATAAGCCTTTGCTGTACCACAGCGAGGATGGACGTATATTGACCAGTAGATACCATCTGTTGTGCATCTCGAGCTAAAAATGCTTTCAGCAGCTTCACTAATCCAGGAATGCTTCCTTTTTGCTGCCAACTGGCTGGTGTTAGCAAAAATGGGAGGATCGAGCGGTATTCGCCTGGAACCGTCGCTGTGTGCAGTTCTAGCATCTGTGCTAGAACTTGGAACACGTATGGGATATATTCTGCACGTCACACGCAGTCATTCTTACATGTTCTATGTTAGAGCCAGAACTTTGCTTACGGTCAATATCTTGCTGAAGAATTATCGTAAATGGCCCGAATAGACTCTCTTCGAACGTTGGGAGCGAGCTTTGATTGGCAGGAACGACGAACCTGAACCACAGAATCAAACTCATAAAACTGCGAACTTTAAGAAAGTACTGACCTCATCAACGCTGAAATGCTCTCAAAAATGTACTGGTCGAAATTTGGGTTGCTCGGGTTTTTGGAGATAATGCCAAGAATTCCAACCAGCCGCCGAAGTATCTGCTCGTACCCGGTAGCGGCAAGCGATTGTCGAGCGGTCATGATGATTCTCATGGCGCCTGGGATGATTATACAATCAAGCGGCGATATGAATTAATCTGCACCTACATTTCATCAAGAAATCATTTTCAGCAACTTTTTCTGGACTACTGGCGGATTCAAGCTTTGTCAGAATGGTGCTGATCAAATCGAGAGCAACGCCCTGTATGTCACCCGACGAGAACCTAGGACCCGTAGATGAACGATCAGACAAATATTGGGAAAAGAAATAAGCCGTACATTAATTTTGGACCTTGCTTGATAAACAAGATTCTCTCTATAGCAATTGCGGCGTACGTACATGAGACATAATTGTCTGATCCAAGATGCCGGACGAGATGCGGTAAAACAGCTAAGAGCTGATCTTTACTTAGCTGGTGGCTTGTTAGCTTACAACAGATCAAGTATGAGCTTGAATGCTCACTTGATTTCTAAACGTATACAAAAATTTGATTGCATCGACCTGCAGCATCGGGTGTACAGAATTGCTTGGAGCTTGTAAATCTTGATAAATATGGCTAGAAAAAAACTCGACAACGTTGATGAGGGTATTCGTGGATGTGACTCCATGCTGGCAGATGTTTGGCGATTAGATCAGAGCATTCATTACAAGAACTTACCAAGGCAGTTGAACCCTTCGCTGCAATGGCTCCCAGCAAATATATGGCACCGTCTTTGGCTTTCCAATTTCCTCGAGGATTCACAGAGTACGACTGTAGCCCATTTGAAATCCAATTCTGTACAATTCCTGTAGTCTCGGCTTCGACTCCACTTAGAATTAATGCCTGCAGAACGTCTGCGGCCGCTTGTCTTCGAGTCGTGACATCCCCAGAACTGACACCAGCTCCCGAGATAGAAGGGATAGAAAGGTCGAGACGGATAAATTCGAGAGGATCATCTTCAAACTGTTCTATATCGTGTTCTGTAACAAGTTAGTTGATATTGAACGGACCATGTGAGTCGAACATACCTCTAAGCCCCACATTCGAGACTATTACACCTTCCACTAGAATTGATATGGTCTGCTTGTCGGAGAAGAGTTGTTTATAATGTCCACTCCGGATGGCAGTTGATAGAAACCGCAAAGACTGGGAAACAAGCTACGAATAGGAATATGTGAAGGCCACTTGTGATGTATTTCAAGAGACAAAGTCACCTGATCATCTCCAACTCCTGGAAGCTTTCCACCTCCAAGCAGATCCCAAATTGCGCTCACGAATGCTTCGACGGAAGCAGAGCTTTGCAGAACTTCTGGATATAGTTTTGTGTACAACTAAGTTGTTATGTTAGAAATATCACAAAATAGTTCGAGGACCACTTACTTCTGCGATCTCAAGTATACCAGTTTTTATTCGTGAAGGTAATGACGGTGTCGTATCATCAGGCTGACCCGAATATAGTAAGGAAAAACACGAGGGATGTAAAGACTAAACGTACATCGCCAACTAGTTCAGTAGGATTCCAAGCCAGGAATTTTAAAAACAACCCATCTGGACCGAAGAATTGGAAGTGAGCATCTTCAAAATCTGGAGGCAGATCTTGCGCAGTCAAATCGAAGAATATGTCTATTAGTATCGCTTGCGTTTGTGCGATCAAAACCAGATTGGGAGGAGATGAGGATGAAAACAAGAGGTTGGAGGTATGTAACAACATTTGAAGGAATGGTTTTGAGAAACGGCTAAGAACGTGATTTATTGTTGTAAAAAGCGCGTCTGATCGTGTATCTGCACGCCAGGGCCGAAATATTGAGTGTGCCGTTTCCAAGACTCCGACGTTCACTTGATAGTCATGTTGAGAGAGAGACTGAACCAATTTCTGGAATTGGAACGCGTTAGTTGGCACGGCAATTTATTACATGTGGCGACGTGGTTCAAATGGAGTAAAAAACGATGTGGGGGCCAGTACGTGCGGCAAAGAAATAGATGCGTCTCATATCTGCGAAAAAGGAGGAGCGAAGGAAGGAATCAGGACTGACATCTATTAAGTCTGGCCATTGTTCTGGGAAATCTGATTTGGCGATCAGCGAGACAGTTTCTGCTACTTGAGCACGAGAAGATTTGTCGGCTGGATTGGAGAGATGGATCATGGCCGGTATGAGGTCTGATTTCAGAGATGTTTTATCCACTTCTGAAAGAGGGTTTTCCTCCTGTATATGCCGTTTAGCGTTACTGGACAGGGAGAGGACTGTACAAAACGCACATCTTGCCATCTAGATTTGACAACATTTTTCAAATATACCGAACCGGCGAGGCGTACGGAGCGATCTTGAGATGAATCGAGAACAAGACGCAAGACATGCGAGAGAAAAGATTGTTGGAAGGTGAGAACCGATAAGCTTTGTTCTGATTGTTTCCTAGTCGCGGGATTTAGGGACGCAAGTAACAGCTGTGGCAGCTCAGACATGGCGGAGACGATGATGGTGAAGGGAAAGTGGCCTAAGATCAAGACGCGTCTGGTCTGCGACGCGACTTGAACCGAAACATATGCCAGTCACTTTCAACGTATACTTATCAAAATGTTTGCTGCTCTCGACGAACGCTTGTGTTAAAGCAGTATACAACCGATGTACGATTAGTATGCTCGTATAAAGCTGGATCCTATTTTGCTTTAGCTGGGCTCAAGCTGGGTTTCCAGATGCCGGAACTGATGCAACAGCCCAATTCAAACTTGAGTTATGGTCATAACTTTGGTTGTAGGTCTGGGTGGATCTAGTATATGTAGTACATTGTATATCCAGCAGGCTACAACTTCAACTGGTAACTTCAACTTGCAAGTTTGACTTTAACGAGTGCATCAACTACATCTCCCTGCTCTGTCTTGCAAGCCTCCAGTTCTGCTCAAGTCGACTTGTTTTCCTCAAAGCAACCACTTACGACCATTAATTCCCGCGCCTAGAAAGACTGCCAGGGGAGACACTCTCAACCGAATCCGGCACAACAAGACAGCTGCATTTGTTTCGCTTTGTCTGCCTTGAACCAGTGAGTATGTATTCTGGGAAACCGATTAGGTGTCCAGTCCACAAAAAGCCCTCTGGCTCGCCGTAAACCCCGGGGCTTCTATATCAGTAATCTTGTTAGCATGGTGGTGCCAACGACCGGAGATATAATGAATAGAAAGGAACGTACTCATCGAATCATATTAATGCGGCCAACGAAGAGGGAAAGAACGAAGCCCGGGTGATAAAAGCGATGCAAATCGTCCTTTGACATGCGTCCACATGGGGTGCGTTATAATCTGAAGGTGGAAAATATCGCTTTCCTTGATCCATGCGCTTCTCCAAGTACCATTGCCATGTGTACCAGAAAAACTCCTGCGATGAGATCCCCCGCAGGACTGAGGATGTATGACAGTAAGCACGGGAAGTGGACCATCTATGTGGGACAATAGATCTGTCAGTCAAGACGAATATCACCAAAACAAGTCCATTCATCCTTGGTAAATCCGGTTTCGTTTTCAGTACAAGCGTTGATTTTACTACTCTAGTAATGCTCTTCAATCATAATCGCTTCATAGAACTGTGGACGATTTCGATGGGGTGCTATTCGTGACTGGTTCAAATACACTGCCAACAACCTACGGATTTTTTTGCGAACATCACTGAGGCTATCTCACCGTGACCTTCCAACGAGTTCAACGCTGGCTAGCACCGCAGGGGGCGGACCCGGTTCAAGTAAGCCCAGAAATGACCTGGAAGGAAATGTATATTGTTTGGGTCGCATTCAAATGTTCAGTTATTGGAACTTTGTACTGACACGCAAAGATTACGACGACCAGAACGAGGAATCAAATGAGTCATATAAAGGTGCGCATCCATCTCCACAGTGGTTTAACGTAGAAACTTACAAAGTCTTTGTCTTTACGAAAGAAAGTAGAATCGGATGTCCAAAACCGTACATTCTGGCAATTCTTATTATCATTTTAACAGCACGTCGTGATAAAATGCTTCCATGGTATACAATTGTGATTTCGCAACTTTCTTGCATGACGATCGAACAAAATCAGGCCCAAACTATGATACTCAACTTGAGAGGAGCGGTGATATTGGTAGACTTGAGGTCGCTACAACGCTGCCAGCGTAAGATGGACTCGTGTGTGCTTCAATAGTTAAAATTACATCGACTACCCGATAAGTCCATCCCAACATAATTTACGCCTTTACGTTGAATGAATAGGTAGGCCAGCATTGGCCTGAATGAACATCGTTAGCGCGTGTAGACCCGTAGGCAGATTTCCGACAGTGTAAGCAGGCACTTCGTGTCCAGCCCTATATTATGACCACGGGGTTGGTCAAAATTTCGTATTACGCTTTTTGGTCTGCTTACCCGAAAATGCGTACGTATGAAAAAGTGCCTGCATTCTTATATTGTCCCGCAACGGTGCCCTCAACAGTCCATTCCGTCCAGGGTTGAGCTGCGTACTCGGTTGAGAATTTGGTATTCAGACTGGACACCTGCAAAAAGCACTATGTCAGGGGACCGAATTACATGACAAGCATATTCAGTCAAACGTACCATCGCTTCAACACCCATATAGTTGCAAATATAATCCTATCGGTTTCAAAGAAGAGACTTCCGTTATGATTAAGAAGATAGTGAGGTGTTGGAGACTCACGGCATCACCATCATAGATGACGGTTCGAATGCCTGCATCAATTACTTTCTCCAAGTACGGTTTGCTAGTCTTCATCCAATCCCCAGTATTGGCGAAATTTTGATAAATCTGGATATTTGTTTCGCTCCAAGTAGATTGAGCTCCTATCTTCGAAGTCACTGCATTGCTATTTATGTACGTGTCGAAACTGGGTGGATAAGGGTCGGGATTTAGAGAGAGAACGTAATAAACGTCATAATTGCCCGCGAGAGGAGAAAGAATGTTACTATTGCAGTCGATTTGAGCTTGGCTGCAGATGGTGTCGTCGTTGTTTTCGTTACAAGCTACAATCTATGAATAGTGACTCAGTTGCAAGCGTTCCTGTCTATAATAATATTAAACAGACCTGGTCCCTACAACCCCCCGGAGCGTAATAACTTTGACTAGCTGTCTGAGTCACACTCGTCGATACAAGTGGATGGTATCTTTTAAATAGAGTTAGATGAGCGCCCGTGAAGTTCCAACAAGGAAAGAAATTCACGGGTTGGTTTGAGAATATTCTATGTAGCCTGGGTATTGAGTAATGGGATCCTGGAATAGCAGGATTAGATTAAATTTGCATCGACCAATGCTAGGGTATACTCACAGTGAGTCCATTTCCGATGCCAAGGACCTTCAGTCTGAGATGGATTCCTTCGATACTGCCTTTGGCAATGGCATGATTTTGATCGAGGAAATATCTAAAGGCATACATGAAAGGAAAACAGATAGACAAGAGATACATATACATACGAAGCCATCACTGGGCCGTAATGACCCCCATACCTTTGATGTCACGTCAGTACCGAAAACCCTGGTCAGAAAAAAATACGAACGATTCAGTCCAGAGAGCAAATTCATGAAGTGCATATTTTGCGAAACGATGATCAGAAAAAAATATCTGTAAGAACTGCAAACACGGGTGCTCGTGGACGGTTTCATTTCGCTTGAGGAGATGTATCACTTACGTTCCAAACAGCATGTGCGGCCTCAATAGAAGAAGACACTGTGGCAGCGCCATAAGAGAAGCCGACACCAACAGGTTGATCAATATACAACCTGTTTATAGGTTATCAGGATGAAAAAATGAACGGAGAGACATGATGCACATACATGTTCGCAGCTTCATTCCAGGAGGATGGATTCAGATCAACACCGCTGCTATCAAGTTTGATTCTGCACGGTCCATGCTCCTGGAAGAGGCCGATCATGCTGGAACTCCCAGGCTTTTGACAACATTTAGAACAGTCTGCAGTGTGAACACAAGTGAACCACTAACGCCACCATTCAACCAAATGGCAAGAGGAGCAGTTGCAGGGTGTTTACGGGCTTCAAAAAACCAGAACCTTGTTCTAGATGAACTAACGTGCTTTGCACGTATGGAAACAGAATACCAACCACATATGCGAGTTCGGACCGAGATCCCCATAACCGGACGCGGTGTGAACACCATGTGTCGTCTCTATTTATCTTGTAAGTGAACGGCGTCAACAACCTTGTAACGAAGTATTGCCCCACCGCAGATCCCAGAGTTCTCTGTAACTCTGAGAGACCCAAACCTATTAGCGGGTGTGCTGGGTTGGGCTAGGACATCGGGGACAGTGTTCGGGATACCGCCAGTAATCCCGTCAAAAATAGGTACTTGGCGACCAAAAACTGAAAACGGCAGAAGTGCCAGAAGAGACAAAAGACAAGGGGATACCATGACCTACTGTTGTTGCCAGTGAACCCCGCACAGGCTTTATCCTCTTTTATTCTACTGCTCTTTACATTTGATCCACCTATTTGCCGACGTGACATGGAGCCTTCTGGAGCCCCGTGTCCCTAGAGGTCCAGGTCTTGGCGTGATAGTATACATAGTGAAGCGAGCTATCTGAGCGCGCATCAAGGGGGTGGAATTTCTCGGTACTCATGGGCAGTCTGGCAGATAACCAAAGCTTTACGACTTGTTCAAAGAAGATGAAAGACAAAAACAATTGCTCATACTTTGATTTTAATTTTGGCCTGTGGAATTACGTAGAACTATGAAAAACTACGTGAATCTAGAAGAATAAATATCAATATACATAAAGTATGATACATCCTGAAGACTATCTCCCAGAGTTCATCGTCGGCGCTGCGGGTCTATCCAACCTCATATTTAGTTGGCACAGCGCCCACCACGTGGCTTGGCGACATCACGTGAGATGGTCGTCGCTGCAAGTCAATTCTCACCCTCCTGATGTAGTATATATATATAATAAGGCTTAATTAAATGCACATGAAAATTTATCTAATTCAACACATTTTTTCATTAAAAATCGTAATGCATGATACAAACGGAATAATGAATAAATAGTTTTTTTTAAAACTAATGCTTACCATATTATGGAGATCCTGTATCTTTTTCTTTACTTGTTTGTCGGCGAGCTCAATGACAAACAATCAACTCACTCTTCGTCGAGGTATCTCGGTTGTGTTCCAAATCGCTAGATCTTACATTCTACTATCGCCACGTAGTAGAATTCCAACAGAATTGTCCAAGCGCCCTCCAAGGCCACACAAAGACGCGTAGTCTGTAACGCAACGGGAATAGTTGTCACTTTCAATGTACTTGAAGAAACGCTCTCTGTTCTCGACGAAAGCCTTTGTTAGAACAGTACACAGTAAAATGCATCTCATATAAAGCTAGAGTTAGTTCGACCAGGAGCAGGTTGATGCTTTCTAGACGCCGGCATTTATAAAAACAGCTCGGTTCAGTCATTGTCATGATTCTAATCGTAGGTTGTTGGGTAATGCGATGTGTGGCCAACAACTATTGGCCCGGAAATGAGAAGGATCGCGCTGTTGTCGGCTGTACATAACAGTAAATAGTGCACTGTATGCCTTGTGCTACTACTGGTGACTTCCAAGTTGCGACTTGAACGAATGCATCGATGATGTCTCCCCTGTCCTTCAAATCTTTAGTTCTGCTCCAGTCGTCCGGTTTTGCCCGAAGCTACCACTTGCGACAATTTCATTGCTTCCCACATAGCAAACGTGACATTCTCACAAGATGCTCAAGACGACGGTCGAATAATGGAATCCTAGGAAGGCATAGGGCAGGAACGGAGCTATCCAAACACCATCTTTCCACAAGTACACTTCAAGCGCTCCCAGATGTACTTCCAGACGCACCTCCATACCCATGTCCAGCCGTTGAAAGCGGAGAATGGCTTAGTCCTCTGTATCAGAGAGGTTGGAAAATTGTGTCGTCTGTTAACAACCCACATGGCACGGACACGATGGCGCTGGAGAAATTATTTAGGTTTGGTGCCCATAAAGCGACTATCAAATTTTTCGACCAAGTTATGGGAATCGGAGGTGGAATATGTGATGGAGAAGGCGTGAGTGAGCGTTCTGCTTGTCATGCTTTTTTACGCTATAGACATATGTTATTGACGCTACTACTGTTCCAGCACCATCCACTCGGAATCCGCATTACGTACTCAACAATACTTTTCACCCTGAAAACTGCGAATGCGACAGTTCCGGCGGCGCGATGTGAACCTTTACGAAGAAGGCCAGCCATCACCCTGCGCGACATACGACTAGCCATTCTTATCCAACAGATTTTCGAACGACAGCACCCAAACAAAGATCCTCGAGTAATCCACGACCAGGTCCCAGAAATAATAATCTCAGACTTGCGCCATGCACTAGCGGAGGATCAACTTTGATAGGGGCGATCATATCGGTGCAGAATTCGAGGCGTCTATGATCCGGTATAAAACGTACGAATAAGCAGCATGCTTCGCCGGGAGACTAATTATTGCCTGTATATGAATTAGTGAGAAAACTCTGTGCTGGAAACTGGTTTGCAATTAGAGAGAAGCAAGAAGATTGTCCACAAGTATAGCCGTGATTGGCATCCTATGATGTAGATTGGCGTTGCGAAGCATGGGGCTTCCGAGGATCACGCGCTTGTCTTCTCTAATATGTACAATGTTGTTAACATAAGTATACGTGGTAGACGGTCTCGGACATACAGTAAGCAATCATAAACCCCCAACTATCGTTGATAGGTACATTACGAATTCTGCGCGTCAACTGGCGGCGTCCGCACGCAGATGTCGTCAAAAAAGCAGTATGTACTTTCGCAAATCTCGACGGCCGATTTTCCAGGGCGCTGCGGGTCCATCCTGACGCGCCCGAAACGGCTATTGTAGGAACCCTGGTGACTGCAACAGGCATGGACGATTACAGCCGAGTCCGAGCGCATAACTAATCAGGTCTTACTTGTTATTATTATTATCTTATGCTCCGTCAGCTTCTCGGCTGTAATCGTAGTAAATACGAACACTGCGATCGATCACCTCCAAGTATATATAATGTTCCACTTGTTCACAAGTTTCGGTTCGCCTGTGCCACACCCCACCGCCTCTATCGCTCCTACCCCCCCACAGTTACTATGCAGTCCCCTCCGCTTCGGAAGATACAGGAGGATGGAGGGCCTGAGCTCACTGTCGCCTCCCCTCCAGACAATGCAGATCATGCAGATCCAGAACAAAAAACAAGGCCTCGTTCTGCTTCCCGTGTCAGCGTTGACTATTTCGATCCTACAGGGGTTCGTCAACTTCAGGCCAACCTCCGACGCATCTCTTCCACCGGCGTTCCTGGTGTTCGTGATTCTGATATCACCTTGGCAGAGCCTTTCGACTTTGAGAAGACTATGCTTTCCATCTTTGAACAGTTTGTCGTCTCTCCTCTCGCCTCTTCTCTCTCGGATACTCATCCGACTTTTTTAGACTAGATGAAGCAGATGTCAAGACACGTGAGCTGGGCGTCATGTTCAAGGACCTGCGCGTGGTTGGTGCAGGCGGTACCGCTTCTTATCAGTCGACTCTTGGCTCCTTGTTCAATCCCAAAGTCATTATGGAAAATATCAGGAATTCTCGACGTCCCCAAGTGCGGGACATCCTTAGTGGTTTCGAGGGCGTTGTCCGTCCCGGGGAGATGCTCTGTTGGTTGCTAGCCTCTCTTCGTGATGTCTCATATCTGATTCTCGTTCAGTGGTTCTTGGCCGACCCGGGGCTGGTTGCACCACCTTTCTCAAAACCTTGGCGAACAGACGTTCCGAGTTTCATTCTGTCGAAGGAGAGGTTCATTATGATGCCTTCTCGCCTGAGCAGATGGCCAAACATTTTCGAGGTGATCTGCAGTATTGTCCGGAAGACGATATTCACTTTCCAACTCTCACCGTGGAGGAAACGTTACGATTTGCCGCCAAGACAAGGGCACCGCAGCACCGGATCACTGGAGAAACCAGAGAGATGTACATTAAGACCGTAACCGACATTCTATTAACTGTGTTTGGCCTCAATCATACCAGAAACACATTGGTTGGAGATGCTAGTATTCGTGGAGTGTCTGGTGGTGAAAAAAAGCGTGTGTCCATCGCAGAAACACTGGCCACCAGGAGTTTGATAAATTCCTGGGACAAGTATGTTTGTTGGTGTTCGGGTACATGTGCATATTCTCATCTTTTTACAGTTCTACCAGAGGTCTGGATTCGTCCACTGCTTTGGAATTCTCTAGGGCTCTCCGCATCGCGACAGACATTACCAGATCAACAACTATCGTCTCCATCTATCAGGCTGGAGAATCACTTTACAAAGTATTCGACAAGGTTTGTTTGATCTACGATGGGAAGATGGCGTATTACGGTCCTGCAAATTTAGCTCGCGAGTACTTTATCAATTTGGGTTACGAGCCCGCAAATCGCCAGACAACGGCAGATTTCCTTGTCTCTGTAACTGATCCCAACAGTCGCATAATTCGTCCAGGATTCGAGCATAAAGTGCCGCGTACACCAGACGAATTTGTTGACCGCTATCGTCAGTCATACATCGCCCAGCTGAATAAGGAAGACATGGAAGCCTACAGTCATGAATTCGTCGAACCATGTGATAGAGCGAAGGCATATATTGCTAGCGCTCGAGCTGAGCATGCCACGACAACACGCAAGAAGAGTCCTTACATCATTTCTATTCCTATGCAAACCAGGGCAGTTGTAATACGCAGGGTGCAAATTTTGAAAGGCAGCATGGCAGTACAGGTCATCAATACCTTGTAAGAGACACGCCTTATTTTACACTCTATCGGAGCGCCGTCTGAACCCCCTCCAAGCTCGTTTATATTCCAGGCCATAATCGTCGGTACCGTTTTTGTGCGATTACCATCAGCTACCTCCGCCTTTTACTCTCGTGGTGGAGTCATATTTTTGTGAGATCAGATTTTGATCTTTGTTTTTTTGCCCAACTAACAATCATGTCAAGTTCAATTCTCTTCACTGCTTTGACGGGGTTGGCTGAGATTCCTGCACTATTTGGTCAACGTGCTATCGTTGCGAGGCACCAAAAGGCAGCAATGTATCATCCGTTTATTGAGGCCGCTGCTTTGACTCTAGTGGACATTCCTATCACATTTTTCACAATTGCTATATACACCATCATTCTGTATTTTCTGGTTGGTCTGCAAGCCTCCGCGGGCCAATATTTGTGAGTATCGCTCTCTCCATTCCGATTTCATGTTTCGTCTAACGTGTGTGAACGTGCAGTATCTTCCTCCTTTTCATCTTCTGTGTAACGTTAGCCATGAAAGCCTGGTTCCGTGCTCTTGCGGCAACCTTCAAAGATCCGTCGCCTGCCCAGACTATCGCCGGTATTGTCCTGCTAGGCATCACGCTATACACTGGTTATACCATTCCGAGGCCTTCCATGATAGGCGCATTAAAATGGATCACTTGGATTAATGTAATTTTTTTTTTTTTTTA
>QGOD01002582.1:0-17386 GCA_003313065.1 Sarcodon sp. MG97 | reverse complement strand
AGAGCGGTGGGCGACGGGGATATTACAATGCTACTGAATGCTAGTTCGTATCTGCGTAATAACTCCGAGGTGGCAGCGAGTGACCACCACCAGTCAGTTGTGGGGCAACTGATTTTTGGTGTCCACTGCCCAGTATGGGATGGCGGGTGTCGAGTGTGGACTGGTCCTATCATAAATCGAGGGCAAGGTGGGTAAATTGTACGATTGAGGGGAGTCATCATATTGTCTAGTCGAAGGAATAGGTAGGCTAACAGACAGTGTCATTGGTCTTGAAGAGTTGGGCCCTGGAGTCGTAGTCGATGATCGGTAAGGTGATAGGTCACTCTGTGTCACTTGCATCGAGGGTATATATGAGTCTGAAATCCGCGTTTGCGACTCGGTAAGGTTATACTGGTCTGTTGGTCCTGGCGAACGGGTAACTCTTTGTACTTCAATGTCGTGTTCTGGGACATGATGTCCACGTCCTGTCTCCCAAGCAACGGATTCGGCGGAATCATCGCTTTGTTGACGAAGTATTATCCTGTCGCCACGCATGTTTTCGCTTGTTGAATATCGGTACCCGATATCTTCTGAAGGCAGGCGGTAATGTCCAGTCTCACGACGTCCAACATGAGACTCAGCTTCCAGTGTCTCTGACTGAGGTGATGTATAACGGGCACCTCGGCTCGGTTTCGGCGCAAAAACAAGATTTGGATCTCCAACCCAACCTATAGCATTGCCATGTACATCCCATCTCTGATATGGCTGTGAATCGGAATCGGAATCAAAGTTTGCATGTTGATCAAATGGTCTTCTATTCGTTGGATTATGAAGCTCGACTTGTGAACAGCCGTTGAGGGTATTCAGGGCAAATGAACTCGAACTCTCCTGAAGGGTATTGTTTGCATAGGGTGAAGATAATTTAACTTGTCTTCAAGGCACGAAGTTAGCATCAAGACATTGTGAAGATGACAGGCAAAGACAGAGACCTAGCTTTCCTCCTCTCGTAAATGACTTGCACTTTTGCTTTGCCCATTGCATGGTAGATATACCACAACGCCCAGATTGTGATAAGAGTCGTTATCCCAATTACGACCCATTTAATGATATTATCTTTGGAGCTTGTTGGAGTGCCTGCAGGGGATGGAGTTGGTTAGACCAAGCTCTTACAGTAACAAAAAACTTGCCATTAGCAGATTGTTCTAACACTACACCTAGGTATACAGTAATGAATTGCTTCGGCAAAGACAAGACAGCAGCGATAGAGAATGTGATTATTCCCATGCCACATGTCGAGAAGACTGCGGTGGTGACTGTAGCGCATTGTTACGAAGTGGATAGCAATCGAATTAGGGATAGACTCACAATGACCAGGTATCGCACTTAGTCGTGCAACCAACGCAACTTTGAATCCGCCGTTTCGTATAACACTTGCCAGACACGCGTAGGAAAGATTTGTGCGTTCGAGTTTCTCACCCCGAGCACGACAGCACCACTCGAAGGCGCTGTGAAGTAGAAAATTAACAACATCACCCAAGTAAAAAAAAAAGACGCAACTAAAAATTACCGACTTCACCCAAGAAAGTGCCAGCAGCAACAATACCAAATCCAACCCACAAACCCCAGACGAGACCACACAAAACTGCAACAATTTCATGCCCAAATAGCTTGAGGGATATGGAATCAGCATGTGAATGAGAAGAAAACATCACGGTCGACTGACTGGAGGGAATGAGATGATGAATAGGACTGCAATTGGAATTAACCACCCTGCTGGCAGGCTGGAAAAAGGCAAGATCAATTACAGTCCATTGAGAGACCAGACCTCAATAAGCGACACATGCTCATGCTCACCGGTGCATCCAGTTGGCAGCAGGCGTTAGGAAGTCGACAATTTTGTTGTGAAAGAACGTGATGAGGGCAATTGTTGTGGCTAGGGTGATAGCGATGACATAGTACCCTTTAAGGTGCGATAAGATAAAACACATAAAGAATAAAATGGAACAAACACACAAGTCCATTCCTTACGTATCCAAAACCGCCAGTGTTTCAGCCTGTTCCAATCAAATGCACCAGAACGCGATAGCTCTTCGGCTTCACTTGGAGTCGGGCTAGGGGTCCTAGTTCTAATGTCCCTCGCAATATCGACTGTTGTAACCAGCCTGGTGGGAATTTGACGGAGCGATTCACGATTATCTAGTTTGTGATCGGAATGCTGTTGATCAGATATTTCTGAAGGAGCCAGAGTTGCTTCAGAATCGTAAGTTGGGTTACCAGGGCTGGTGGGGTGGGAATAATGGGGAGGGTACGACGATTTGGTATCGTAGGGGTTGGACATAACGTTGAACAGAAGAATGAGAGGGCCAAGAAAGCCTCAAATCTAATCGAGTTAAGGAGTGTAAGACGTGGCAACAGGGTGACCAGCGCCCAAGCTGTGCAACGTCGAGGACCAGAGATGGGCTGGCACAAGGAGAGCGTACAAGAAGAAACTGGAGAGTTTATGCATATAAGTCACTAACGACGGACGGCTCCACCACCGTTGTTACGCGCCGATCACGATGTTTTTTTTTTCAAGATCAAATTTGCAATAAAATAGTTTCTCAAACCCACAAATAGGGTTCTACACTTACGAAGAGTGTAACATAAGTATAGCGACCCCCTTATTAGGGCTACATCGATTAATAACTTGTGTCGTTGTCACGGGTATGACAAGTTACAATTGTTCAGAACAGAACTGCTCCTTGTTTTTTTACCACATGTCTGTCAACGCTGATAGCCCTGCCTCCAGTTCTCGTACGTATCCATCCGTTCTATCCTACCTTCTATTCACTGTTTACTGTCTGTGTAATAGCACCTACTTCCCCCCACGATCTTCGTCACTTGACATCCACCTCCAATCTCTCTCCCGGATCAAGAATTTCTGCCTCAAGAAGAAATTCGCAGCTCATATCTCATTCACCGTCGTCAATTCCCTCCTCTCCTACCTCTGTGTATGGCCTCTATCTTTATCCGCCTTTGCTAGATAATGCTAAGTCACTTTACTTAGACATTCGAGCTCGTCGGCAATCTTTGAACGAGACATCGAGCCAATCACCGCTACTTCTTCTCTTCATCACCTCCACCATCACCCCGCTGATCCTCATCGAATAGCTAGAGGTCACAACTCGGAAACCCTTGAACACTCTGTTCCTTCCGTCCTCGACTCGGCCGCCGAAATATTGACAGCCAATTCTTTCTCTCCAGCCAATCCTGCTGGCGATGAAGAAGAGATAAGCATCATAGCACCCAATCCTGTCTACACTTCCCCCTCTTCGTCGACTTCACCAATATCCACCAGTAGATCGCCCAGTCCCGGCGGCGCCCTTAAACCAAACAGGACCTCTGTACTCTTGAATTTGCCCAATATCTTGCCAGGTCCAAGTCCGAATCTTGGTGCTGTTTCATTACCGCATATCATCACTCCTCCTATGGCCATCACTGTGATGAACGCCGACAACTTTAACATGGTCACACCGACTGTCACTGACAAGCCATCTACGTCGATTTCCACCCCAACTTCTGCGTACTATTCTCTCGCTTCCTCCGCATCGTCTTCACCCACGACAACGACGCTGGAAAATCATCCGCTCCGTTCGAATATAGCTCACACTATTTCTGAGAAAGCTCCTTCACCAAAATCGACGGATTCGCCTCGCTTGCGGAATTCAAGTTCTGGTTCTCCTTTGCCCAATCAAGGCAATACTTCCAAACGTCTTTCCTTCCTCTCGTATACCGATCTTCTAACATCAGCTCCTTCCTCGACGGTACCTTTCTCATCATTAACCACAGCATTCTCTACAAATCAAACAGAACCACCTTCGCGAAGCCTCTTTATAGAACCAGAACTGGACGCTGATCCAGAAAGGTCATTTGAGTCGCCTCAGAATTCCCTTCGAGGTCGGATATCAGTTACCAGTAGTGGACTGAGTGGAAGTCTGCCACTTGTTGGTGCAGATGGTGGAGAATGGCAGAGAGAGGGCTTGGGTAGAGGCTTGGAGGAACGCTTAGAGATGGCAGATGTCACACCATCGAGCGCCAGTTCCTCCGTAGCCATTCCTGTCACAGCTGGTGGACCAGGAATGTAATGCTTTCCCCATGTTGCTTTAGGGTCCTTGACATCATTCATATCTTGTAGATTTCTTGATTGAGATATATCATTATGTTACCATCATTGCATTTATGATTTATTATTCTGTCTCCAATTGTCTTAAATACATCTTAGTGTGTTCCAGCCAATCCACAGTGGTGTATGGGTTGTATTTCCTTACTGATTGCATATTTGTAAGAACTAGTAATCAGGAGTTTTTCTACTGCTATAGTTATACAGTATCTGCATACCTCATGTTGTAGCATTGTACAGTTGCTGGTGTTAGGAACTGTTGATAGAACCATTCACTAATCAAATCACTAGTAAAACCAGCAATTGATGATATAGTCTTAGGGGTTGTATGAGAGTGAGGAAAAACCAATTCAAAGTTAAGAGAAATTACAGAATACAGTGTGCTATATGACTATCTAGGAGTTCTAGAAGATTCCATCATGATGATGCATTAATAATATAGTATCAGGTGGGAAGGTTTTATGAAGAGTATAACTTTATAGAATCTGATGGAAACAGAGAAAAGCATAGTATGAAAAGATCAGTGTAAGGATAATCTTGTCTCAGCATTTTGGCAATATAAGATAAGATAAGAAAAGAAAAGAAAAGAGAAAAAAGAAACTTCTAACTTTGACTTGTATTATTATACTATCCCTATATTTCAGGTTGTTGTTAAATATGTCTATATAATGAGAGAAAGACTTGATCATTGAGTAGTACAAACTAACACTAGAAAAGAATGACCAGACCAGGGATTGAACCTGGGGCCTCATCATTTGTACTGAGGTGCTCTAGCACTGAGCTATTTAGTCTTATCCAGATTATAATCAAGACTTGGACACACCATGACTCAGTTGCAGTACCAATGATTACTGTCTTATACTTATTGTCATGGTCCTTCATTTGGATATATCTGTTAGAATCATCTTTTTCTTTTTCCTTTCATTTCTATCTCTTTACCTTATCTTATCTTCCAAGGTGCTGATATACTATTTTATCATCTGATGTTGATGGTTTTTTCTGATTCTATTAGATTCCATGATACTCCATATCATATGTCAGATTATAATATGATTATTACTGTGATATCACCTATCACACATCTCAGTAGTATATAAACCCCCTGTATTTCTATAAATTTCCCCTTGATTTTGATTTGGTTTTCCTTGCCCCTTTATTTTGTGAGATAAAGGATGCTGATACAACCATCAGCACTTTTAGCCTCTGAATTGCCCATTTGCAGTGTGAAATCATATGAAGTCACATAGGCCTGAGAAAGAACACAATGGCAAAACTCCCTAAATTTTGCACCTGCAAACATTTTGCATTGTTCAATCCCTTTTGGCCTAATTCGATCAAAAGACTTGTGAAACTTCAAAACCCCCTTTCTATCAATTTTGCTAATATAATGAACCTAGTAGCAGCTAGGAAGATTGCTATATGTCTATAGCTGATACAAAGGGCTTATTGTTAGTGTGAGAGCATTTAACAAAGTCCAGTCAACAACTTAAAGGTCTGTAGGACTAACTAGAGATAGAGCAAGGTGTGCAAAATATGTGCGAAGTTATCTGTGAATCTTTTGCAGATAAGCAGTTGAAGAGCATGAGGAAATTGACAAAGTTCCAAAATTGAGAGGTTTAATTGTTTAAGTGAAACCCAAAAAATTATAAGGCGAAGTACGAGAGAAGCTGATATGCCCTTCATTGTCTCTAACCTCAAAAACATGTCTAATATCATCATTATCCCCCCAATATAGCTCTCAATGTCATTGATATCCTCTATATCTCACACTATTACTTGAGATATTCTTAAGAAATCTTGCACCATTACCCTCTCTATGCCGACATCCAGATCTCCTCATCTAACTAAGCGCCTTGTCTTTTTGTGTTTTTCTCTCTTTGTTTATTTATTATTTGTATTCATCTCTTCATCTTTCCACCTTCTACATGTATATGATTTTATTGACAAATACCTTATTAGTCACACTAAACCATATGAATTCTTACAGTCATTTTACTTTCATCTTTCTTCCATCTTTCTTAGTTATCCATTTCAGCACACTCTCTCTTAGTAAATGATTCTTACTCTATTCAAAGTACTTGTGATATTTCCTCTAGTTTTTAGTGCAAGTTTTTAGATATATAAGCATGTACCTAGATCAGAAAAACAATAATCCAGTTTGCCCCTCATCGTTTGTGTTCATTTTGTGTTTCTAAGTCTCTACAATATAAGTTTATTATGTACTATCATTGTCTATCTTCTCTCTATTATTCTATCATTATCTATATTCTGCACTTTTTCTCTATTTTTCTAGATGATGATACACTCCCTATTACATCTATCCTCTGAATTGCACTAAATCCCTATCTTGTCCCTGCAAAGTACTGCAAAGTATTGCGAAAGTATTGATTATTTGTGAAGTATATTGTGAAGATTTCACATCTTTCTCCTTATTATCACTCATTCAATCTAATCTTTTATTATTCATTTTGATATGCTAAGCTATCATTCCATTCTTTGCTATCTTCTCGCTAATTCATTTTTGTTTTAAAAGACAATAAAACCTCGATTTCCTTTCTTAGTCAAGTTCACAACTTTGTTTCCCATAATCATTTCAATTTTCTATTTTGGCTCTTTCTTTATCTTGTGATTTTAGTGATATCTTTGATGTTTTGATTCTATCTGATAGTGATTTATTAGCTTGTTTTATTAGCGATATTTTGACCTTTCTACTTTAGTTTTAGCTCAAAATTCAGATATAAAAACCTGTACAAACTTAGAAACAAAAACAATCATTATTCCGCTATCCCAAGTTTCGATTCTATTTGAGTCTATTTGAGTTTTATTTTGCAATATTCGATTTTATTGCATGTTCTCGCTCTCGTCCTCATTCTAGCTTCACTCTATTTCTCGCACTTTATTCTATCTTGCATCTCTCGTCTTTCACCTTATAATTGTTTGGGTTTTACTTGAACAATTGGACCACTCGATTTTAGAATTTCTCTTGATTTTTGCACATTTGTTTAATTATCTGCGAAAGATTCGCAGATAATTTCGCACATCTCACACATCTCATGCCAGCTCCTAGTTGTTCTTTTAGAACTATAGGTTGTTGTGCAAAATTTCCTGAATGTCCTCACACCGACAATAGACCTTTTGTATCAGCTATAGGTGTATAGCAATCTCCTTGGCTGCCATTAGGTTCTACATATCAACGACCCTCAAGCTATTATCAATACCTCACACTATCTCAGTTAGATCTTATAGACCTTATTGTTGTTGTTTGAGGATGTTCTTGCACCAAAGTTGATCCTAGTGTATCAGTTAGAGGTGTATAGCTATCTCCTCTATTGCCACTAGGTTAGACATATTAACGTGAGATATAGAGTGAAGCGTGAGAATAGAGCAAAGATGATAACAAGAATGCATGATAAAATCGAATATCACAAATTGACTCAAATAAACTCAAAAGAAATTGCAACTTTAGAGAGCAGAATAATGAACTGATATTTCTAAATAGTGTACAGGCTTTTATATGTAAATTTCAAACTAAAACTAAAGTAGAAAGGTGGGAATATTGCTAATAAAACAAGCTAATAAATCAATATCAGATGGAATCTGTAATACGGACTTTCGTTTCTTTTGTTTTTACTTCTAAGTGGTTATCTTATCTTATCTCGGTACATAGTTATACCTCGGCCGGCATAGGATCATAGATACACTGGACACATGATTAGGGCACAGGGCATTACTTTCCTTATTTAACTCGACTAGATACTCCTGTATTAGCCAGAGTTAGAATTCTAAGTCATCACCCCTCTTGATCACTCCCTCAGTGCTCCTTCGTTCTCTACGCCTGATCACCGTTCTGCACGTCGTACAAGAGACGGCATAACAGAATCAAAACATCAAAAATATCGCTAAAATTGCAAGATAATAATGAAAGAGCCAAAATAGGAAATTGAAGTGATTGTAGAAAGTGGAGTTGCAAACTTGACTAAAAAGGAAATTGAAGCTTATTGTCTTTTGAAACAAGAATAAATTAGTAAAAAGATAGTAAAGAATGGAATGATGTATTAGCATATAGAAATGAATAATAAAAGATTAGATCGAAGGAGTGATAATAAGGAAAAGATGTGAAATCTTTGCAATATACTTCACAAATAATTGATACTTTTGCAATACTTTACAGCTATTTCACATAGACGAAAGTGCAATTTAGCATATTTCAGAGGATAGACATAATAGGGGGTGTATCAGTGAGAGTGTTCAAGAAAGTTTGCACAATAATCAATAGGTCTATAAGACCAACTAGCAATAGTATGAGATGGAATAAAGGGTATAAATTTATCTGGAAATCTTTTGTAGATAAGTAGTCAAGAGATATGAGAATATAATAGAAATCCTAGAATTAAGTGGTTCAATTGATCAAGTAAAACCTGAACAATTTTAGGGGCAAAGAGTGAGAGACATGAGATATAGAGCAAAGCATAAGAATAGATTAAAGCTAGAGTGAAGATGAGAGTGAAGATATGTAATAAAATCAAAGATTACAAATAAACTCAAATGAAATCACAACTTGGGAGAGCAGGATAATAATCTTTTTTTATTTCTAAATAGTATACAGGCTATGTAAATTTCAAACTAAAACTAAAGTAGCAAGGTGAGAATATCACTAATAAAAGAACTAAGAAATCAGTTTCAGATAGTATTAAAATATTGGAAATATTGCTAAAATTGCAAGACAATAATAAAAGAACTAAAATAGGAAATTGAAGTAATCATGAGAAAGGAAGTTATTCAATTTTGTTGTGTATCTTTACTCTCATCTTTGCTCTAGCTTTGATCTTATCTTGTGCTTTGTTTTTATATCTCATGTCTCTCTTGCCTCTTTATCCTATAATTGTTTAGATTTCACTTGATCAATTGGACCACTCAACTTTAGGATTTTTCTTGACTCTCACACCCTTGTTAGCTTATCTGTGAAAGATTTGCAGATAACTTTGCACACTTTATACCTTTTGCTAGTTAGTCCTACAGATCTATTGGTTAGTATTAGGACTTTGTTAAATACCCTTGTACCAATAATAAACCTTCTGTATCAACTTGAGATATATAGCAATCTTCTCAGTTGCCACTAGGTTTATAATATCATAAAAAATAAAATTACAAATTGGGAGACCAGGATAATTAGTGATATATATAGCCTAGTAGTAGCTAAGGAGATTACTATATGCCTATAGCTGATACAAGAGGTCCATTATTTATTTAAGAAAGTCCTAATAACAGTCAAAGGTCTAGAAGACTGACTAGAGCTAGTGTGAGATGTATAAAGAGTGTGAAGTGATCTGTAAAAGATTTGCAGATAAACTGATAAGAGCATGATGATATATCCCCCATTATGTCTAACCTCCAAAATGTGCTAAACACCATTTTGTCTTATTGAAACAGCTATAAACTATCGTGAAGTATAGATCTAACTTGTGAAGATTTTATATCCTTCTTCTTGTCTTCAATTCTTTACTCTGATCTTTTATTATTCATTTCCATATGATAAGACATTGTTCTATTCTTCACTATCTTCTTTTATCTATTTGCTAATTCTAAAAGATAATAAGCTTTGATTTTCTTTTTTAGTTAAGTTTACAACTTAGTTTCTTATGATCATATCACTTTTCTATTTTAGTCTTTCATTATTGTCTTGTGATTTTAGCAATTATTTTTGATATTTTAATACTATCTGAACCTGATTTCTTAGTTCTTTTTACTAGTGATATTTTTACCTTTTAACTTTAGTTTTAGTGTGAAATTTAGATATAAAAACCTATACAAACTTAACAATAAAAAGCTTATCATCCTGCTCTCTCAGTTGTGATTCTATTTGAGTTTTTGTGATATTTGATTTTATCATATATTCTTGCTCTAGCTTTATTCCAATCTTGCATTTTGCTATATCTTGTGTCTCTTGCCCTTCGCCCATAAAATTGATCAGGTTTCACTTATTCAATTGGACCCCTTGATTATAGAATTTTCTTTGATTCTCATACTCTTGTCAGTTCATCTGTGAATCTTTCACAAATTGCTTTACACTCTTTGCCCCATTTTGCACCAGCTCTAGTTGGTCTTCCAAATCTTTGGGTTGTTATTAGGACTTTCTTGGATACCCTCACACTGATATTATATCTCTTGTATCAGCTATAGATATATAGTGATCTTCTTAGCTGCTACTAGGCTATACACATCATTGAAGGATAGAGATAATGGAGGGCATATCATTGCACTAACAATAAATCTTTTATATCAACTTGAGACATATAGCAATCTCCTTAGTTACTACTAGGTTCATAATATCAATGAGATATAGAGTGAAGCACAAGATATAAAATAAAGCTAGAGTGAAGGCAAGAGTAAAAACACATAATAAAATTGAATATCACAGGTAAAACTCAAATTCAGTCACAACTGGGAGAGTAGGATAATCAGCTTTTTTATTTCTAAGTTTTGTACATATTTTTATATGTAAATTTCAAACTAAAACTAAAGTAGAAGGTGAAAATATTACTAATAAAACAAGCTGAGAAATTAGTTTCATATGGTATCAAAACATCAGAAATATTGCTACAATTGCAAGACAATAATAAAAGACTAAAATAGGAAACTAGAGCAATTGTGAGAAATGAAGTTGTGAACTTGACTAAAAAGGAAATCAAAGTTTATTATCTTTTTAAAACAAAATAAATTAGCAAATAGAAAAGAAGATAGTGAAACAAAAGAATAGAATGATGATTTAGTATGTAGATGTGAATAATAGAAGCAAAAGGTTGGAGTAAAGGAGTGAAGAGAAGAATAAAGATGCAAAAATCTTGCAATATACTTCACAAATAGTTTTGTACTTTACAGCTATTTCACTGAGACAAAAGTGGTATTTAGCACATTTTGGAGGATAGACATAATGGGGGGCATATCAACATAGTGTGAGAGAATACTGACTAAGAATTAGTAATCAATAATATATAATCCAATAATCCCATATAATGACTATTGACTAATATTCTAGAAAGTGACCATATAATAACCATGTAATGGCAATATGATGAGGAATTGAATATGGTAACTTTTGTCCAGGATAATAGAAACATTAACTGTGATTTCTTAATACTATTGTAAAGATCAGTTAAAATTTTTCTTACACTTGTACATATACTGCAATCATCAGAATAGTAGATAGAAACTCAGACTAGTTTTGTTTCTCTTTCTTTCACAGGACACTTGTATAATAGTGTAATACATTTATTTTTACTCATTTCTTTATAGTAATTCATTTAACTAACTTAGTACATGATACATACTAATACTGTGGCTAAATTGCATGCACTATTTCCAATTCAGACTTTCATAGCTAGATAAATACTATAGCTAGCTTCTTTCATATTTGTCTCTTCAATCTTTTTATCATGCTGAGGAGTAAGTATATTAATTGCTGTAACTATTACAACACTATCTAACACTATATTGTAGTTGGTCAACTTTTAGCTATAGTGTGATATTACCCTGATCTATGATTGCTTGGGAGACAAGCTCTATCTACAAGCTATTTCACTATTTATTGGACCTAGCACAACCTTTACACTTGGCATTATCATTGCAAATACACCTTGAATCTATAATATTCTATTCTAAACTGAGTCAAATTAACCTGTGAATTTATCTACTTGAATGGTAGAAACAGTGAGGGTGAATCAATATAGTACTGAGGGAAAATCACCATATATTTTAGGTCAAAATTTGCAAAATATACAACAGTTTTTCCTAACTATAGGTAAATATTCACCTTAATGATTGTGGGTAATCTCAACCTGTGCAGGCTTCACAATGAATTATTGGCAGGAGGATTGTAGACTAACAACACTTGATCAATATTTATGATATTCAAATCAAATGAGTATACTCACCAATTTTTCTGTTCTTGATGACTGTCCACTTGAACCTCTTCACATAGAGGCTGATGGCAGTTAGAGCAGAAAAGAGGATGACAGCCTTCAATCCAATCTTTTTTCTCTCATCATGTTCAGGCTCGGCTGCCCAGTTGAGGAAGGTTACAACATCTTTGGCCATTTGGGAGGTAGTAGCAGGCGTGCCTTGTTTTCAGCTCGCATCATAAGTTGAATTGAATGATACAGAAGAACGTACCGTCTTCGTATTCAACCAAGCCATCGAAAAGGACTCGAGCCATCGCAATCGAACCACCGGGGAAAAATGGATTATAGTTCATGCCTTCGGCGACTTCCACACCAGCTGGTGGGTCAATATAACCTGTTAGTAGAGAGAATATGTAATCCTAAACAAGATCTTGAGCATTGTGTAGGGAATATAGATAACGATGACTTACAGATCCACCATGGCGTGCCTTGACTATCAAACTCAAGTCGGGAGGAAGAGCTCCAGCATTTCCAGCTCGGGCAGCCTCTTCATTTGGGTATGGCGGAGGCATGTAGTCGGAAAGCTTTCCGGGGCGCATAAACATTTCACCTTCATCATTTGGGCCATCCTGGTATTCAACTTCCTCCGCCATGGTCCGTGCTTCGTCAGCAGTGTGAGAAACTCCAACAAGATTCCGCCAGGCTATACGGTCGAGGGAATGGCACGCAGCGCAGACCTCACGGTAGACCTGGTAGCCTCTTCGGATGCTAACAACGCGAATGATACAATTGAGTGATGGCAACATGGCAGAAGGTTGTTAGACACGGACCTTGCGTGGTCAAATGTGTCCAAAAAGCCGCCATGTGGCCAGGGATATGCGGTCGGGTGCAGTCCATCCTCGGCGGGAGAATTTGCATGCACTTCTCCGATGAAAGGAAGCGTACCATAGAGGTGCATGTACCAGGCAACAGATCCAATGGTGAATAAGCTGGCAGAGATAACGGTCGCTCGGGAATTAAATAACGACTTCAAAGACCATTAATATTGGTATTTCAAAAGAAAATAGGGTATGCGTATACCTGAGATGCAGAGCTGAAAGAGGATGAAGCAAACCGAACTCGGTGCTGTCGAACAGGTTAAGAGCGTACATGAAACAAGAATATAAGAGATATACCGGTGCACGGGAGACACCTTTGAAGGACGTAGAACGCGATGCGAACGACGCATTTTGAAGGACGCGTGTTGGCAGCCTAGCAAACATTTCTGAACGAAAAATGAGCTTGAAAAGTTGGCAGAACAAGTCTTACAAGTAACGCGTGTCACATTTTTCCCGGGATCATCCGAATCCAATCACAATCTTTTCTTTTCACATTATACACCATAAGCCCATCCGGAAACCTAGGTCGAAATGACAAAGGATTATAAATAATTATAAGGTAAATAAAGTTGAAATTCACTGTATTTCCTCTTCTAGCACAGCCTATTGTATTTCTCAATTCTTATTTCTTATATTTTCTAATTATATTTTATATTTCACACTTAGTTTTCATTTGCTCTCACTGGAGCTTGAACTCTCAGATTTATCTCAAGTATTTCTCACATGTGTCACACATCTTAGCCACTGAGCCATCTGGGCATATTAGTATCTAGACCATAAGTAGACTTAGTAGAGTATATAATTATATTTAATCTGGTTTTTATATAGTACAAGAATGTGTTTATAATACTTATAGACAACATAGCCTCAAAAAAGCAAGAATTACAAGTCTAATATAATTTCTTGTAATAAATAATCTATACTCTGCAATTATTAGAAAAAATGATCATATATTACAATAATTATATTTGTAGATAAAGCTAGATAAAGCTTAGACTATCATCTGTAAGCCTATTGAACAATATATAATACTTGTGGGTCTACTATAGCCCCTTATAATACATTATCTGTATTTATAATTATTAGAAGAAATGATCAATCACTATAATTATTGTATATAATTATAAATGTGGATAAGGCTAAATATGCCATTGCAATCTGCCAGCTATCTACTAACTAATTATCAACCCTAACTGGTTCTGCTAGTAGCTTCTCCATTTCCTAATATCTGACTTTAAATTCTGCTCTATTTTTGACTAGAAAATATGCATATTTTCTATCAACTCTATAATACAGACTTTTGATTTTTATTCTAAGTAGTTATCTTATCTTATCTCAGTACATAGTTATGCCTTGGCCAGCATAGGATTATAGATAAACAGCTCATATGATTAGGGCTTAGAGCATTTCTTTTCTTATTTAACTTGACTAGATACTCCTGCATTAGCTAGAGTTAGAATTCCAAGTCTTGACCCCTCTTGATCACTACTCAGGGCCCCTTTGTTCTCTATACTTGATTACCATTCTGCATATCATACAAGAGAGATAGCATAACAAACTCTAGCTACTGAATCTATTCTCAGCTTACCTAAGATTGGGTTAAGTTGGGTCAAGTTTAGTATTCTACATTAAAACTAAGTTAAAACTCACTACTCTTTTATGACTGTACTTACTACTGGCAAAGCTTCATAATCTTATTTTAAGTTGCCTCTTAATTTTTCAACTATACTTTAAGCTGACCCACAACTTTCAAATCTAACTAATTATTCATATGGACTCATCTCTATACCCACTACCACTTTATTATAGCTACCATCATATGATAGAATATTATCACATACATAGCCTCTACAGAGATAAATAATATTGAAGACAAACTCTAGCTACTATTAATCTACTGGAGTCTAGATTCTAGATAACACATGATAAATATTTGAGAGATAATGGTAATTAGGTGTTTTGGCTTAAAGTCCTTTTTAATTTCAACTGACTCAAAATTCTTATTTGATGATATATTGGTTTTCAATACCAAAAGCAATTCAGCAGTTATTGCTGTATATTTGCTACTGATTCTATGTGCTTAGTTTGTACTTTTCCAAAATTCTCATAGTTTTCTAGTTTTTATATTTTAGTAGTACCTGCAGGATAGGCTTTACTATGCAAATACTATGAGATAGGAGGACCTTTTCTATATTTATATTTATTCATGTCAATATAGGATTTAAGTTGATCAATATCAGGCTATACTATTAAATGTGGAGCAGTAAGTATTTTGTTAGAAATGCGATAAACACCCAGACTAACTTTCAGTGAAACTGGAGAACTTAGTATAAGGGCAAGTATTAGAGGGCAAGGGAAAACCAAATCAAAGTTAAGGGAAAACTATGAAAGTATAGAGGGTTTATATATACTATTAGGAGATATGACTAGTGATTATTACAGTAATAATTATATAATAATCTAACTAAGATCATAGAATTTAATAAAACCTGATGGAATGATCAAGATCATGTGATGTACTAGCAAGTCAGTTCCTCAGCATCTTGGTAAGATAAGATAAGATAAGATAATGACTTGAAAGAAAAGAAAAGAAAACAGTGATTTTAACATATTTCCTCTTGTTCATTTGTAATAATATTGCTTACTAGTATCTATTGATACTTGTTAGGATTTTCTCAAATACCATCAACTCAGATTCAAATTACTATTTCTGATCAGTCATCATGTGGCAAACACATGGCTATCACGTGATCTAAAGATGAGATAATAAAGCTTAGAATAACAGGCTGCTTACCTAGTAATAATTAGTCATTCTTAGTTAGAACTTTCTCATATAACATTGATATGCTCCTTGTTACATCTATTCTCCAAAATGTGCTAAAATTACTATTTTGTCTCATCAAAATAGCTATGAAGTACAGATCTAATTTATGAAGTAATTACAATGATTTAGCATCTTTTTCTTATTATCACTCCTTTGCTCTGATTCTTTGTTTCTCATGATTGCTTTAATTTCCCATTTTAGTCTTTTATTATTGTCTTGTGATTTTAGTTATTATTTCCAATATTTTAATACTATCTGAAACAGATTTATTAGTTCCTTTTATTAGCAATATTTTCACCTTTCTACTTTAGTTTGAGTGTAAAATTTAGATATAAAAACCTGTACAAACTTGAAAATAAACAGCTTATCATCCTGCTCTCTTAGTTGTGATCCTTTGAGTTTTGAGTTTTTGTGATATTCAATTTTATCATGTGTCTTCATTCTAGCTTTGTTCTAATCTCATTCTATCTTTATCTTGTGTCTATCACCCACTCTATAATTGTTCAGATTTCACTTGATCAATTGAACCACCCAATTTTAGAATTCCTCTCAACTCCTGCACTCTCATTAGTTTATCTGTCAAAGATTTGCAGATAATTTTGCACCTATTTTACATATTTTGTACTATTGCTAGTTGGTCTTATAGACCTATTAGTTGTTATTAGAACTTTGTTAAACACCCTTGCACTAACAACAAACCTTTTATATCAACTCGAGACATATATTAATCTCCTCAGTTGCTACTAGATTTATTATATTAATATCATAGTCTCAGTCAGCCATAGAATGATCTAGAATATTGCAAAGTAGTATAAAAGAGTCTTGTATTTGGATAGTCATCTCTTTAATTCTGATTTGGTTTTCTTCTCTCCCTTATACTTGCCCAACTATACTATTGCTTTCTTCTCAGGTTACACTTGAGATTTGAGTGTTAGTTGTTGACCAAACAAGAGATTCCTAATAATACTCTTTATGATGTTAAGTGTGATTCTCTATCTCTATACTTGGTATAATATTTTATCTTGTCTTATTTTGGTTTGTATAACATATCATATTATATCTAAAGTAGAGATAAGAGTCTTCCTTCTTTAGTTTCTTACTCTGATCTCCAGACCAATTGAGTCTTTCTCTTGGTTCTGAGTACATTATTTTACACATGATTTAATATCCCCCATTATTGTTATTAGCTGGGTCTCCAAAACATCAGATATATATTGGCCTTGTCTTTTATCTTATCTTTGTTAGTAATATCTATTCTACTATTTGACCTACAGAAATAGAGTGAGGCCAGCAAGAGTATCCTGCTGCTAAAATAATAGTGTTTCTACTCCCAACTAAACACTTGGAGAACAGTGACACACCTCATCAAAGTATACCTCTTGTTGTTATTGTTAGTATTGATGATGTTATTGTCATAGTTTATACTCTATAAATGAAATTGGACCAAGTTGATTGAAGAAGATGTAATTCATTAAAACAGCTAATATATAAAATAGGTATAGCAGATCAGTGTAATGGTCTTATAAATTATAAGAGGACAGGTTGTATATATGGTACATAGACAATAACAATTATAATAATTGAATGATAGTCTATTAGAAAATTTTGATAGGGTGAGCTTTGGTAGTTAAGCCCGGTCAAAAATCCA